>CATLJY010000866.1:0-123626 GCA_949987705.1 Thereva unica | reverse complement strand
ATTAAAAATTTGTAAGAAACAATATGTGGTAATTTAATTCTTATCCTTGTTTACGGAAGAAAATGCGAATATGTATCATTTGAAAACCGAGTGATCGACTTCCACCGACCGGTACACAAATTAAGTTCACCCAATAACAGATCGTGTTCCGCACCTGAAATATTCGGCCGGGGGCAACTATCAATGGCCAGGAAATGCGAAAATTTCATCGGAGAAATACATACATATATGCCTGTATACAAGAAAAAAACAAAATCATGACCTGCCACAATTCAAAAGTTCCCCATACAAAAATTGGAATTTAAAAAAACTCCATCCTGCGGTGCACTGCGCCTGACCCCTTGGCTAATCAAATAGAATTCAAATCGATTATTTTCCGCGCACCTGAAATGTAGCGAAATAGCCTTGAACACGAAAAGTTGCCTAAAAAGAATATTTCATTTCTTCCGAGAACATACGTATGCCTGAAAACAAGAAAAAAAAACAAAATCATGACCTGCCGCAATGGAAATTAAAAAAACATCATCCTGCGCACGGCGCACAGTGGCGACATTTTTGATATTTCACCCAAATTACTCTAGAGGTCGTAATTTTTAAGTTATTGACAAAATTTTTTTTTTAAATGTTCATATTGAATTTACCTATCGATCCCTCGAGCCGGATTTTGAAATTTCATTTTCGTTTTTTTAAATTTTTAACAAAAAGTCTAATTTTTTCAAAAAAATACTATTTTTTCTATTCAATTGATTCTAACGGGCCGAAAGTTGGAGTTTCCGTACCCATTTTTTTTTAAAATGTTCGTCTTTTAGTTAGCTATTAATCTGTCTAAATGAAGTTTTGATATAGTTTTTGAAAACTGTTAAAATTACTGTCAAATATCAAAGCATTCAGTTTGAAACTTTTTGGTAGAGGTTTACATATCACCCTGTATTTTTGTAACCCTATGAGGGATTTCCTTGAATAAGGCCTCAATCTACGCAGAATACTCCCGCCTATGTGAAACGGTAAAACTTAAGACTTCAACCCACCAACTTCCAGAGTTATGTGTCGTCAAAGTCAAAATTTTGTTTTTTTCTTCACTAAAATTTCAACTCCAACCACCTTTTTCTCCAAAAAAAAGTAGCTAATTGATATTTTTTTATTACATAATTGGAAAGCTTGGACAATTTCCTATGAATAATGTTCAACAACTTTTATGCTACGGCCTATAGTTTTGAAGCTATAAGCAATTTTAATGGTAAAAATGACTCTATTTTGTATTTTTTCAGTTCCTTACAACCTGAGGTTATGTCTAAAAGTACCAAATAAGGCCATTTTTAGCATTAAAATTGCTTATAGCTTCAAAACTATAGGCCGTAGCATAAAAGTTGTTGAACATTATTCATAGGAAATTGTCCAAGCTTTCCAATTATGTAATAAAAAAATATCAATTAGCTACTTTTTTTTTTGGAGAAAAAGGTGGTTGAAGTTGAAATTTTAGTGAAGAAAAAAACAAAATTTTGACTTTGACGACACATAACTCTGGAAGTTGGTGAGTTGAAGTCTTAAGTTTTACCGTTTCACATAGGCGGGAGTATTCTGCGTAGATTGAGGCCTTATTCAAGGAAATCCCTCATAGGGTTACAAAAATACAGGGTGATATGTAAACCTCTACCAAAAAGTTTCAAACTGAATGCTTTGATATTTGACAGTAATTTTAACAGTTTTCAAAAACTATATCAAAAATTCATTTAGACAGATTAATAGCTAACTAAAAGACGAACATTTAAAAAAAAAAATGGGTACGGAAACTCCAACTTTCGGCCCGTTAGAATAAATTGAATAGAAAAAATAGTATTTTTTTGAAAAAATTAGACTTTTTGTTAAAAATTTAAAAAAAACGAAAATGAAATTTCAAAATCCGGCTCGAGGGATCGATAGGTAAATTCAATATGAACATTTAAAAAAAAATTTTTTTGTCAATAACTTAAAAATTACGACCTCTAGAGTAATTTGGGTGAAATATCAAAAATGTCGCCACTGTGCGGCGCTTGGCCATTCACACAAAATTGTGTCGTCTGTTGCCTGTCTGATAGGCCGAAGTGTGTGAGGGGTGGAGAAGGCGAAAAAGTACATTTCGTCCGTGTGGAATGAAGTTCCGAAGCCACTCTGCCCTTCGCCTCTTCCTTTGTCTATCAACAGAGAACTTGGGGAAATGCGCGGAGAGCTTATGTGGAATGTGTAGACTAAAGCTTCGCGATGGGATTTATACCCAGCAAATTTGCTGGTGACAAAATTTTGTATGAAGCGGAACATCTGTATTACAGATATTTAAGTCTGTGGTACGATCGTTTGATCTATTGACTAAAATGTTGGAGAAGTTAAATTCTTCAATCAGAAGGTAAGGGGGAAGGAAACAAAAAAGAAGTGAGTTAGGCTTAGAAGTGCTAACAGTATTATCAGGTAAATAAATGCTGATCCAGGTTGCGACGCATATAAAGCTTAACATTCATTACGTTTTGTTAGAAAATTAGCCAGTCTTAAGAGAATTTCTTAAGATAATTGTAATGAGGCGTAATGAGCCCACTAGTAGGTGATATTAGTTAGGATTAGAATACGGTATAACCGACAGCCTTGAGCGTGTCGGCATCATGATGCTTGCACCTTCCAGCGCACGAAAATAGAAAGAATCCAATAAAATATTTGTATGCAAATTAAAAATTAGTCTTAAAATCACGCCAAAGAAGTATAACTTCTAATGCGCATACATAAGTACACACAACCACAGTTTTTTTATCAAAAGTTTCATACGTACACATTTTAATTATCAATTATCTACACTGTTTTTTTATACAGAGTGTTCCGTTACTCATGGTACAAAGGAAAATGGCAGATAGTACATAAAAAATTATCGCAAAAAAAAGTAAAAGGGGGGGGGGGGGGGTACCTCTTTTCGTTTTCGAGATATGGCGTTTTGAAGTTGTTTTGGTAGAGGTTTACATATTAACCTGTATTTTTGGCACCTTATTAGATATTTTAATGAATAAGACATCAATCTACGCAGAAAGTGTGGAGAACCCAGTTTTATGTACTATCTGCCATTTTCCTTTGTACCATGAGATGAGTAACGGAACACCCTGTATATTTCGACTCCGTAGCATCAAATTTATTATAATTGTGTTAAATAATAAGAAGGAGGTTGATTTTTTTTTGTGCAAACCAATGTATAAGCATAAGTGGATTCAATTTAAAATTTGTTTCCGTTGGGCCTATTAATCATGCGTCATTAAAAATTCCCTCAATTTTGGATGTCGGATTTCTTTATGAAGAATGTATTTTTTACAAATTCCTACGAAAAGAAGATTTCTATTTTATAAATTGAATTTGTTCTTTTAATTTAGTCTTTTTAGGAAAAAGCGAAAAATAACTTTTTTATATTGAAGAATAATGATAATGCTCTTTCCTGATATCATGATTTATTTGATTTCATGATTTTTTTTGATTTTCCTGTCTTTTTTACTTTAATTGCAAAAGTAGTATTGTTGCATCTCGAAACTTTACCAAAATGTATCCTCACTCATGAAAATATTTCTGCGTAAAATATGACTGTGAAACACTACAAGATTATAAAACTATTAACTGCCGCTGAAAAACCCGAGGATCCTAAAAACAATTCGCCATCAGCGCCCCTCTTTCTTTAAATCAAACTTTTCGACAGATATATTTTATCTGTAACAGAAAAGGTTGAAGCCCTTCTATCACGAAATTTGCTAAAGTTTTTATAAAATCCTGAAAAAAGCAAGGCAAATAAATAATCGCTACCAGAAAAAAAAATTGTTTGGCCAAACCCAAGTCATTGCAAAAAATGATAAGAGTACGCCTTCTATCTCATTGAAGATAAAAAAAACCCCAGTAATAAATTATTCAGTAATAAAAAAAAAAAAACATCTCAATTTTGAGTTTTCCGGCAAATAAATTTTCTTTTTAGAAACAAAAAACGTGAATGTTTCCTGTGAACTGAATACAACATTCAAATGTGGATGCCAGGACGAATAAAAAAGTCCTTATTACCGGAAAATCTTCAGCTGGAATATCATCTCCGACTTTTGGTTCACACAAGGCTGCCTCTCTTGACTATATTTGTGTTCAATTAAGCATGCAGAGGGCGGCTTTGTTATTATAAAAGGAGTCTTCAGGATACAAACGTGCTTTTTATATGCTTGCTACCTATAGATAAAGTATTGAAAGAAAATTCCGAGTTTCGGTTGAAGGAACTTGATGCTTATAGTCCATTATAAACGCGCGTTATGGTGTTCCAAAATAACACCGTTAAGAAAATCGAACCCCAAACGTTTTTGGGGTCGCTGATTACGAAAATCGAGGTCCCGCGGTACTTAAATTAGGGCGTCACCCCTAAAAATGCAAAAAACGCCCCCTTTTAGGGGGTTTTCGCGATTATTTCAATAATAATGAAAACTAATGCGATGAAATGCACTTTTTTAATATTTATTTGCAAAGGTGGTTGATTTATACTAAATTAAGGCGCACTTAATTGTAAGGGGTACTCCTAAAGGGTTGAAAGTACCCCTAAATTGGCGAAAATGTCAAAAATTGTAAAAAAAAGTTTCAAAGTTAGTGCTTCAAATTCGATTGTGGGCGTACTGTCAGGCAAAAATAAATTATTTTCAACCCTTTAGGGGTTAAAACTACCCCTACAATGTAGTTCATTGAAAACTAGGGGGGGTGTTCCAAAATAACACCGTTAAGAAAATCGAACCCTAAACGTTTTTGGGGTCGCTGATCACGAAAATCGAGGTCCGCGGTCCTAAAACATGGGCGTCCCCCCTAAACATGCAAAAAACACCCCTTTTTAGGGGGTTTTCGCGATTATTTCAATAATAATGAAAACTAATGCGATGAAATGCACTTTTTAACTTCCCAGTATAGGAAGTTATTGTAATCGGTCCGAAAATCGAAATTGAAAATTTCAACGTATTTTCATCTTTCATGGTCCCAGGAGCATTTTAAGCAAAAAATTGGGAGGAAGTATGTGGGTGTGTGTGTGTGTGTGTGTGTATGTGCGTACGGATGTGGTCATTTTTTCCTGCACGATATCGCGCGAACCAAAACTGATACCGGCTTCGTTGAGGTGTTGTTCGAAGCGTATTAGCCGAAATATGATCTGAAAAGATTTTCATGAAAATCGGTCCAGCCGTTTTTTTTGTTTGAGCGACGTAAGTGATTTTTGTACCTGCACGATATCGCCCGAACCACGAAAGATATTGACTTACTTGAGGTGCCGTTCGAAGCGTATTAGCGACAATATTATCTGAAAAGATTTTTATAATATTCGGTCCAGCGGTTTTTTGGTTTAAATGACTTAAG
This sequence comes from Thereva unica, assembly GCA_949987705.1. Taxonomy (NCBI): domain Eukaryota; kingdom Metazoa; phylum Arthropoda; class Insecta; order Diptera; family Therevidae; genus Thereva; species Thereva unica. The sequence goes on along the minus strand of CATLJY010000866.1, from coordinate 118,262 downwards.
TGATTTTTGTACCTGCACGATATCGCGCGAACTATAAAAGATATCGGCTTAGTTGACGTGCCGTTCGAAGAGTATTAACCAAAATATGATCTGAAAAGATTTTCATAAAATTCGAGCCGTTTTTTTGTTTAAGCGGCGTAAGTGATTTTTGTACCTGCACGATATGGCCCGAACCACAAAAGATGTTGACTTACTTGAGGTGCGGTTCGAGGCGTATTAGCGACAATATAATCTGAAAATATTTTTATAATATTCGGTCCAGCGGGTTTTTGGTTTAACTGACTTAAGTGATTTTTGTACCTGCACGATACCGCGCGAACTAAAAACTATATCGACTTCATTGAGGTGCCGAAAAACATTCATACATCAATTTTATGTATATACATTTTCGTCATCCTAATCTTGTAAGTGCGCACATTAAGTTTGACATTTTAGCGAAAATATTGATAAACAATTGTGACAAATTCTCAGTATTATGCATATATTCTATATTGCCTATTGTTCATTTATTATTAAAATATCCAATCATAATATTCAACATCCATCATACTGGGAAGTTGATCGTGTGGACCGAAAGGGTCGAACCCACATCCCAACTAGTTTTAATATTTATTTGCGAAGGTGGTTGCAAAATATACATAAATATACATTGTGGAGGCATAGATTTCTTATATTGTGTAAGAATTTGAACTTGATTAATTAAAACAATTCTTCGTTATGTTAAATATTTGTTTTTTATTTAATAGATTTTATTTATATAACTTAGAGTTTTCATTATCATAACTCTCTTTATTGCATTAAACTAATTTAGAACAATGTGTCGTAAATTCTCTATTTAATTTTTTTTAAGTAAAAACGTTTTTATTTATTACGGAACTTTATTTTTAAGCTTTTTTAAATTCAAGGAATTAAGAGACAAATTGACTTTGGTTTTTGTACAAAGCCTTTTGCACTTAAGTAATATGAGAGTAGTGGGACGAGGTCCATACACCTACATACTCGTAGGCCATTTAATGCATATCATAATTAACCTTGAAAAAACCTTTTCATTAGTTTTTTTTTTTTTTTTTTTTTTTATTTTCATTTACTAATTTTTGTCATTTTGGCATTACAATAGCAACTCGTCTCATTTGAAATATGACATTTTACTGGCTCAAAAGAGAAGAGGCACCTCCTAAAAACTCTTAAAAATCGTGTCCTACCTAACACTACTTATAAGGGTTCTCTATATCTAGTTTCACCACAGACTTAAATATCTGTAATTACAGAAGTTTGTGGTTTCACTTTAGTCCTCCTTGATTATGTTCCTTGTGAAGAAGTGTTTACCTAGCCCTAATCTTCTTTTTGATCTTTAAAAATTAGCGTCCCTAAGTATTAGGGTGGTCCTTAAATAATATTTTTCTTAATTTTCTTTGGGGCATCCTGTTACTTTGTTTTACTATTTAAAAAAGGATTATTGTATTTTTTAGGATTTTTAGACTTAGGTTCAGGGGTCGCTACCTCTAAGTTAAATTCAATATTTTAGGAATGACATCTGGATCTATTTGGGCCTTCTTCAATGGTTCTCCTTCATTTTTGTTGTCTTCATTTTTTAAGGCATCCAACATTTTCCTTTAGAGCAGCTGGTTTCAAGCACGATCAGCTTGTGCTTACCCAAGAAATGATTTGCAGCTTCTTAAGAATTTAAAAGATTATGAAAGTGAAAGGAAATTTCAAAGTGCGCAATGAAAAAATTTTTCTTCGGCATTTGTTTTACTTATCAGAGGAACTATCAGAGGAAGTGGTTGCATTTGCATTTTTGATGACGAAGCTCCTTTAGACAAGGCGAATATAAGAAATTTTTAAGACCACCCAATTAAGTACATTACATAAATTCTTTAACTCCGTCGATGTTGCATATATCAATTGGCATATTCCGGCGGTCGCTCCGTCTTTTAGAGATGTACATATGTATATTTAGTTTTCTCTTCATTAATTGCTAGTCCGAATTTCTTTCCTGCTCTTTCTAGATATGAAGGCTTCTTTCATTGCTTCAAGGGATCTAGCTAGTATTACGGCGTCGTCAGCGTATGCCAACAGTTACACCGACTTGTTGAAAATACTGCCCGCCGTGTTAATTCCTGCATCTCTTACCACTTTTTCCATACCTATATTAAATAGTAAACAAGATAGGGCATCTCCTTGTCTTAGTCCTACTGTGGCGCTGAATAATTCTGACAGCTCTCCTTAAATTCTTATTCTGCATAATTACCTCTTTCATTGCCATTTTGGTCAAATTTACGAGGTGTTTGGTTAATCTTAAGTACTCCATAGCTAAGAGTGAAAATATGGTCTGTAGTAGAACTCCTGGAGCAGAAACCACTTCGATAGTTTCTCAAAGCTGCTTCTGCGTAAGTCTGAAGTTTAACGTATAAATTATTTGATAATACAATATATGGTGCGTTCAATAGAATGATTCCTCTAACAATACGGCAGTTTAGCTGATCTTCGTTTTCATGTTTAGTGCACACAACGATCTCGCTCCATTCCGATGGTATTTGTTTCTGAGTCCATATTAGCGTTACGATTTAATGCATGCTTAATATTACGTTTTCACCTCTTTGTTTTAATAACTCTGCTACAAAGTTATCTTTGCCCGGAGATTTTTTGTTCTTTTAGTTTTTTTACTGCGAATTATACGTCATCTAATATAGGCATGTCTCCCGTTAGTTCTTCTGGTAGTTCCACGTTTTCTGTTAACGTTTGTTCGTCATCTCGTGCTAGCAGTTCGTTGAAGTGTTCACATCATTCTAGTTAGAACTAGTTCCTTGGTGCTCGCTATCCTTATTTTTGAACATTGTTACTCTGGGCTTTCAAACGACTCGCCGGACTCATTTATGTAGCTTTTTATATAGTTACCTGCCATCGTTTCGGTTGTTCACTTCTTCTATTGTTGCCATTTCGTTTTCCCAGTACTCCTTTTTCTTCGCTTTGTGCACTCTTTTCTCCTGCCTTACTGCCTTATTCTTTCTTTGCTTGTCTCAACTACATTTCTCGTTCTGTGTTTCCGTATCATAGCTTGATAAGCTACAGTCTTTGCCTGGGTTACTTGTACTCAATCATTGTCGACGAGATCCTTGCGGATTCCAGTCAAGGGCCTGTTTGGGTAGATTTTCGTTTTCGCGTCGCAGGGTGGCCAATCCAATTCCAGTTCCTTCGCCTGATTTGATCGTCTATCCTTTCTAGGCCGGCATGGCGCCATAGCTCTTCATTTGAAATTCTATCTTACCAGGTGACTTTCCATGTTTCGCAACCGTACGAAAGAACTGCCTTAACGTTGGAGTTGAATAGCTGCAATTTTAGGTGCTGATGTCTGTGGACCAGCAAACAGATATCATCCGCGTAGTCGAGGTCCTTAAGGCGGTCTACCAATCCCCATTGTATGCCGCCTGTATCTAGAACGGTGACAAGGATGTTGTTTATTACTATAAGAAATAGTAAAGGCGAAAGTAGGCAACCCCTTAACTCATCTCCAAACTGTCGGATAATTTCCCATTATGGAAAACTGCATTTGGAATTGTTGTATAGGGCTTTTATCAATTCTATTATTTAACAAACAGTCCACGTCAGCGAAGTGCCTGCCTGCCATATAAAGCTTCTATTGACCGATCTCGAAGGCTTTCCCATGGTCTATGGAAGCAAGGTACAGGGGGATCGCAATTCAGTAGACTGCTCCACTACGATTCCAAACGTGTTTATATGGTCTATACATGAGTGACCCTTCCTGAATCCGGCCTGCTGCCTTCCAAGCGTTCGGTCTACTCTTATCCTCGATTATATAGTGTGGGACAAGATTTTACCCACAGTAGATACAAAAGAAGAAGTAGGGCGGCGAAGATGTAATCTTTCCATCTTTGGAGTCGCCCCGTATGCACTCTTAATGGCATCCTTTTTAGTAGAGTTCTTTCCCTACAGCTGTTTAGTAATATGGGACAGCACTATACTGTTTCCTGTGCTTGCGGCGTATTCCGCTTTTTCCACGACCTCATTTATCTGCTGCCTTTTATCACGCCGGACACTTCCCTTAACCTCCCGTTCAAGTCGGTAACGTCTTTCCGGGCCACTGTAGAGTTCACGTTATTTTTCAGGGCCCTCTTGCCTTCTATTTTTTGACAGGTTGTGCCTCAGATCCAGTGTTGCTGGTTTCTTTGGACATATAGTCCAGACGGGTGAGATGGGGTTCGCGGTACAGGGATGCAGAAAAGTGACAGTTTATAAACATAAAAGTCGAGCCTGATAACGATTTATAGAATATCGGCAGTGGCGGAGAGATACGAGCCTATCGAGGCCAACAAGAGGGGGGCTATTAATTAGGGGAGTGGGGAGGTCCCAAAATAACTATGTACGTTTTTACAAAGAAGAAACACTTACCTTAGGTGGGGAACATTGTAGTTCCTGGGGGGCTCACCTCCCCTTTAAAGAACCCCTAACCGCTCATTTTCTCCGCGTTTCCCTTTTATTCATTTATTATTAAAAAAATTTAATAGTTAAAAAGTGCTTATTTACTTTTAGATATGTATTCAGTATGTATATGTTAAACATGAATATTGTGGTATACAACTCATTAGTTTCGAGTTATAGATATTCAATCTTATTATTTTTATTTTTTTTTTTTATTATTTTTATTTATTTTTTTTGTTTTTCCATTTAAAATTATTGATTATTGATTAATAATAGTTAAAATATAGATACATACATATATGTATTCAGTATGTACAGTGAGCGTCAAAAGTGAGTAAACACCTAAATTTTCTAACTTTGAGATGGAATATCTCGGTAACGGGTTGGCAGAACTGGATGATTGATATCAAGAATTGTTGCTTGTTTTGTTTTTAATAATTCCCAAAAAGAATATATTTGAAAATAATATTTATTCAGAAACTGTTACAAATAAACTAAAAAAAGTTCCCAAATTACGCGTCAAAAGTGAGTAAACACTTGGACATTTTCTTGGAAAAAACTAACGGTAGGTACATGAATTCTAGTATTTTGTTTGAGCTCCTTTTGCTTTTATAACTGCAGCCAGACTTCGGGGCATGGATTCCACAAGGTTTGATGTGATGTCACTCCTTATTAGCCCCCATTCCTCGCGAAGAGCGGTTTTAAACTGTTCCTTATTAGAAATGTTCCGTTTACGGATCTGTCGATCCAGATGTTCCCATAGATGTAGGATTGTGGTCCGGTGATTGCGGGGGATGTGGTAATTGTTTTGGGCAGCGATACAACAGCCATTCCTTCACTAAGTACGTCGTATGTTTCGGGTCATTGTCTTGTTGGAAAGTCCATTTTGTGGACAATCTCAATTTTTTGACGCTGAGTTGCAGGTTGTCTTTCAAAATTTGAAGGTATGCATGTTTATCCATGGTGTTTTCAATAAACACAAGATTACCGACTCCAGAAGCCGCCATACATCCCCACACCATCACAGAACCTCCACCGTGTTTTACAGTTGCAATTAAATTTTCTTCGTTGAATTCTGCATTTTTTTTCCTCCAGATTTTCGGTTGTTTTGTTTTGCCAAATATTTCAAACTTGCTTTCATCGGTGAAAAGGACATCGTTCCAGTTAATTGCATTCTGCTCTGTATATTTTTTTGCAAATTTCAGCCGCTTTTCCTGGTTATTGACTGAGATCAGTGGTTTCTTACGTGAGCTCTTCCATGGTAGCCGTTTTCGTGCAAAACCCTGCATACTGTCGATGCACTGACTTTTTTTTGGCGGTCTGTGGTTTGTAGAGAAATATTGTTTGCAATTCTGACAGCACTTGCACACGGATTTGTCCTCACTTCCTTCAATATTTCTCGTTTCGAGCTATTTCTCTCAAAGATGTACTTTGTAAATACAAGTTTAAAATAATTCTCCTTGTTTTCAATTGTGTTTCTGTTCTGATTTCAAATATCGTAAATTAACTCCCACAAAATAACAAACCAACTTGAAAATAACACTCAAACTGCACGTTCGTGATTTCTCTCTGTCGACTACCAACTTTTATAACCATGCACGATAAATCCCCGTTAAATCCCGTTAGATTTTTCCAAGAAAATGTTCAAGTGTTTACTCACTTTTGACGCGTAATTTGGGAACACGCCACTCTTAAAGCTTTATGTCAAAGAGAGATAAATAATTAGCGAAGTTTACGGAAAAATCGATATTTGAAAAAGCATGTTTTTGGTTTTTCGAATTTTTCTCGATGTTTTTCTATTGTGACACTATCATTTTTTACACCATCTTAAAGTAGAGGATTCAACGAAAAAAAAACCCGTCTTCAAAATTTTCAAAATCAAAAATTCGTTCGCCAACTTTTTTGATTGAAAATGGGGCCTTTTTTTTAAATTAAGGTCATAAAAACAAAACTACACAACCAATCGCTTTGAAAAAAATAGGGCCTTTTCGAAACATGAAAATCTACATTTTCCTCAAATTTCATTAAAATTGGATCATTTTTGTGAAAGATAAAAATGATAAACGAAAAACTCGGTTTTTGACGTTTTTCTCCATTTTTTGAGGTTATGTCGAAAAATGGTTTGAACAAAAGCTCTAGATCTTTTAATTATCTACAACGTTTACATTTAACGTTTTTCGATAGGAGGTCTACTTTTCTCAGATATCGCAAAAAAACACGTTTAACCCCCTAAAACTCACATTTTGGCTCCCCCGCCCCTTTCCGGTCATCTGCTACGGTGCTCTCGATTTTTCCTTGTTTAAGTAGCATTTATCCTATATTTTCCCACCTTCCATATACTGCTAAGAATTTTTTTTTTCTCAAAAATTATCTGCACTGGTCTATTAGGTCAAGGTGATTAATCACGTGTAATTATGTCAATTGGTTGACAGGTCATTAACCTGTAGTTATGGTAAGTAGGTGACCTTGGAATGTGCGCCAGACGTATTAATTGTTTGAGTAGATCAAGGTCATCGTTGTTATTGTTGTGTGTGTGAGGCACGCCCACTTGTGCGCCGCGAAGGTGAAAGTTGGAGTGCGGAGGTGTGGAGGGGAGTGCAGCGGAAGTATTAGCGATGGCGATGGCGACGACGGGGGCAGGAGCGGCGGCGGGGGTGGAGGCGGTGGCGGGGCCTGGAGGCGAATGTTGAAAACTCGTTGGCTCGACGGGTACATCATGTCTATGGGAGGTGTAGAAGTAGTTAGTGGGCCCCCTGTAGCGTGGGAACTTTTTCTAGGTCATGGAACTAGGTCAATCACCTGTCAGTGAAGGTGGGCTTCCAAAACAAAACCTGAAAAACGACTAGGCAATGATCATAATAAAAAACAATATGCTACTTGTTGAACATTTTTATTTTATTTTCTAAAACCGGATTTATTATTACACTCAGTTGTGAAATTCTGTTTTTAAATCTAAATGTATCCACTGCATACTGCTCCCATGGTCCTTTCCTACTTTGTCTGTATGCGAAACTCCATACTACCATATATTTAACTTGTGGGCATTCATTGAAACTTATTTTCTCCCTCTTATCTGCTCATGGAAATAATAATGAATTGCTAGAACGAATAAAATACCAGCTAAAATTTTCAAAGTGTTGAAAGGCCAAAGTATGGGTTTTGATTTAGGTTGTTCTGTAAGTGGTGCTAGATGATCTTTGAATCGTCCGCATTCGTCTATCCTATTAACATAGATACAGTGTGGTGAACGATGTCTATGATCGAAATCTACATCCGATGCGCAACTCATAGCATTTATCTGAAGAGAACAAAAGTAACATTGAACACTGTCTTTGATGTTTGTGTAAAAAAATCCACTTTTCGCTAGCTGGTCTGCTGTATCTAAGTCTACTGCTAGATTATCGAATGTTTTCAAACGATCGTATTCTTTTTTCAAGTTTATCATTTTGAATGAGTGTAACAGGTTTTATATCACGTCTTTTATATTAATCCAAGTATTGTGTTTTGAAGGAAAACCAAGCCACTTCACTAGAACTTGATTACCGCGTCTTTTTATAACCTTTTCTACTAAATAAACATCAGGGTTTTTCACAGGAGCTATTTCTGGTTCATAAAATCGACCTTGAATTATATTTCCTTGGTAATCTTCGAGAACATATGTTGTCGGGTAAACAGGTTTAACTTCTTTTATTTTAAATATCTCTGTGGACCAATTAGGTGTATAGCCTTTTTCGAATACATGTTTATGTCTACTTATACGGACAAAATCACCTGCTTTGTATTTAGACTTTGACTTTATTTTGGGGTAATTATACACTGATAATAAACGTTTTTCGTTATGCAGCCCAACATCTACAGGTCTCATCTTAATCGCACGATGTTTCGTTGTATTGTAGTCGTCTGTCAACTTGGTCAACATGCTAATCCAGTGATAATTGCCATTCATGCTGAATTCTTTCCACATCATATTTTTCAGCGTTCTGTTAAATCTTTCTACAATCGAGGCTTTCAAAGTACTGTAGCTGGAATAATGGTTTATTTCGTAATATTTGATCAGTTGACGAAACGGTTTATTAAAAAATTCTTTTCCATCATCGGTTTGTAAATTTCTTGGAATGCGTCCTGTATTAAAAATCGACTGCAATGCTTTTACAACTTCTGATGCCTTTTTAGATTTTAAAGGCAGTGTCCATGCATACTTTGAAAAGGTATCAAATACAGTGAGAAGAAAACGAAACCCCTGATTTTCTGATGAGTAAGAACCCATTTCGACCAAGTCTGCCTGCCACAAATCATCTATACCTTTGGTAGTGACATGTCGACGTTTAAAATTTTTTCGCACTGGTTTATGCAGTTCGTTGATTATCTGTCTTCTGCTCATTGTGCAGAATGTATAAATACCTGCAATTGAATAACCAGTTTATATACAAAACAAGAATGATCAGGTTTAATCATCCGTTTACAATGATGGTTGCGGGGCCTTCGGGATGCGGGAAAACAACATTTATAAAAAATCTTCTTAATACTAATAAGGTATTTATATATCCACAAATTAGAAACATTTGGTGTAATGCAGAACACGGTGCACTGCCAACAGATATTGAACTACAAAATATTGAATATTTAAATGCTATACCGGAGGAGTTTGTAAATCACGTAAACGAACCAACGTTGATTGTTATAGATGACATGATGTTAAATGCATATAGTAAAGAAGTTTGTGAACTATTCACTAAGGGGTCTCATCATCGTAATTTCTCAGTGACACAAAACGTATTCCATTAGGGAAAATTCAGTCGTGATATATCGCTCAATTGTAAATATCTTGTTGTATTTAAAAACCCCCGGGATAAAAGTCAATTTACACATCTGGCCTGACAAATTTACCCAGAAAATAATTTAGAACTTGTGAAAATATATAAAGAGATAACTCAAATGCCTTACGGATATTTGCTAATTGATTTAACTCAGGACATTAACGACGTCTTAAGATTTCGTACTGATATATTTAATAAACACTTTGTAACCTGTTTTTGCCCGCAGAACTCTTTAAATGGTAAGAATGGCGTCACGAATGAAACGATTAAGGGAGAACAAGCATATGCTATATGTGCTTAAAAAGGCTAAACCAAATCTGAGAAAGTCCATCATACAAAATGCTGACCTAAATGCTAAGGTTATAAAAACTCTTTGTGAAATTACACTCAACACCTTAAAAGGTAACCACATGCCGCATGGAAATATCTACAACTCACTGTGTAAGTATAAAAAGGACATGCGTAAATTGATTTGCGCAAAGAGATCTGTTGCTAAACAGCGTAAAATACTAGTGCAACGAGGAGGTTATTTACCAGTTTTATTAGGAAGTGTACTATCAGGAGTTATTGGCTCATTAATTGAAAAATATGCATAGAAATAATGGACTTAACAAGATGCTACTTCTGTCGCCAGAGGTTTACAACAGGCTTAAAGATGAAATTGAAATGACTGCAAATCAATCCATTTTTGATAGAGCAATGAATAAAATACTACAGAATAAAGACATGAATGATTCCGAAAAATGGTATGGCTATCGAAACCAACTAATTTCATTTTTAAATCACAATCGGAAATCCAAACGAACGTTGGATAAAGAAACAAATTTTTACTTGCCACGTGAACATAATGTCAAACAAAAAAGTTTAAGAGATAGTACCACACAAACGAAAATTATATTTAAAGATAATGTGTTAACACAGACTTCACTACCACCAGCAAAGGATTTCCTAACCGAAGAAGAAGTCTTTGAAGAAGCACATAACATAACCCCGCCAAGAAGATCTTTATCACCAGCCGCCAAAAGACGATTATCAGCTAGCGGAATAGCAAAAACTCTAAGGCCACCACCAAAATTACTAAGAACAACAGCTCCACCTAATGCACGTGAAAAGGATTATAAAATAATCACAGCTGAGGATGGTGTAACGCAGTATACTGTACCTACGAATATGACTGCCGATGAAGCTAGCGAACATATAGAAGCATTAGAACAAAGTGAAAAACAAAAAGCAGTCCAGAAACAGTCTATATTAATACCCTCTCCGCTAGAATCTGGTCAATATATGCTTTCATTTCCTTTACGTAAGCTCGGTGTTAGACAGAGTGAGCGTCTGAAGACCAAAAAGGATAGAACTACAAGTACGTCGGACATTGCTTGGGAAAGACTGTAAACAATGCCAGTGGAAATAAAAGAAAATGATTTTTACGTATGTCTTTTAAGTAATAACTCTATGCAATTTTACCCGGAAAATACGCTATCGGCTTTTACAAATACACTTGCTAAACCGTGCAAGTTTCATGGGAACTGGCGTGTTGGAATAACTGAAATTGCATTACCAAATTTTGAAATAACAAAACGAGCAATCTCCAACAACGGGGGAAATGTGCGTAAACGAGTGAGGCGTGAATATGACCAGTTAAAGGAAACTAGAAAGCAGCATCAAAAGAATTTTAAAATACTTAGCATCAAAATAAATGAAAATGTAAAACTTGAATGGACACCAGAAAATCTTGAACAAGTTAGTTACAGACCTGGACAAATAAACCTTTCAGCATTTTTATTAACATTTTATAATGCAGTTACACCTTCATGGTATACCATGAATGATGTTAAATCGAAAATGTGGAAGCGCTTAGAAGATGACCACTTTAATGAAGTTATCCCCGAAATAAACTATGTATAAGCAGGAGCCAGACGAATACATTTTGCACATATATCAAGAAAAAAAGGCTTCAGAAAACGTTGTTTTAAAATATAAGAACTATGAATCAATTGAAGATTTTGTTGATGATGTATTTGGTCAAGTTCCTAGGAAGAATAGAAACATCCTGTTTTGAAGAATACAATAGACAATTATACACATCCAACGGCTAGCATAAAAACAGCTGAAAATAAAGAGAAAAAAGGTAGTGAAAAGAAGCATGATGTAGATATTCGAACTCCGTTTAGAGGAATTGGGTGTTACGATAAAAATAAAAAAACCACTACCCTCACACCTGAATGTTAAAGATCTCATGACATTGCTTTTAGCCAATTTACACTTTGACGATAAACAACTTAGCGAGGAAGAAAAATATAAACGAATTATTGAAATTAAAAATACAATTTTTGAAATATTGAATAGACTGAAGAAAGATTCACTCAAAGCAAAGACACCCGAGCAACGGAAAATAACTAAAAACAGTGAAATTTTGCAGGTCCCATATGAAAAACAAAGCTCGGGCGAATTTTTATCTACACCAGTACCTATTAATACAAACATAGATAATCCGTCAAACTTCATCACAGATGTATTTCTACAAACACCTGAAAACAAACGTAATCCTGATGCATTGTTGACAGAAATAAAAGAGTCATTTGACACTGCAGGCTTACGCCAAGAGCATATGTCAATAATGGAAAAAATTAATTCTCTTGATACAACAATTGAAGACTCCAATTCCAAAACTGCTTCCTTCCATTTTGAAAAATCAGTAAGGCAATCGCGGTTTCGACCTTAAAACAAACTCCTCCAACAAATCTTGTCAACTTTTTTCAGTTTCGCAGCTTGGTTAACATATATTTAGCAAGTTTAGCTATGAAATGGATAACAGGTTCGTTCAAAAGTTCTCTTCAGAGACCAAAACTGCCACTACCTCACTGATTTTTCAAAATGGAATGAAGCAGTTTTGGAATTGGAGTCTTCAATTAAAGAATTGATGTTGCGATTACCAAGAAGTACACAAGAAGCTATAAAAAATTGCTCTGAGAAAAATATAATGCATATATACACTGATATTATTCAACCTAGAGCTATAGGCGACAAACTAGTAAGATATCTACGAATAATACCGATTCAGTGTGGTACTATATTAAGATTTGAACATGTAGAATACTGTCCCATTGAAAAAACTTTTATTGAAAGTATTTCTATAAAAATAACTGATCATCAAGGTGAGTTAGTGGACTTTAAAACAAGTTATATTCCTACAATGCTACATTTTAAAAGACAATAAAAACTATAAATATTTGTGCAACAGGCTGTTCTTGCATAGTATAAATAGAATTACGAGATGGATTCCTATTATACACGTTATTATTTAATACAAAGCGGCGGCGGCCTGTCAGATATTGGAGAATTATATCGTGGTCCAGTTATTTATCAACGTGGAAGAGGTATCGGTAGCTTCTTCAGTGCATTATTTCGACACTTAAAACCCATAGCTACATCAGGATTAAAAACATTGGCACAACAGGTTGTAAAAACAGGACAAGCTATAATACAGGATAAAAACATCAACAGCAAATCAGTTAAAGATATTTTAAAAGAACAAGGTCGAGTTGTTGTTCAAGATTTAGCTCAGAAAGGTATAAATAAACTGTTTGACGGAATGAAGGGTGCAGGTATAAAAAGACCCAATCCGTTTACAACTCTACATTTAAAACCAGCTGTTAAACGCAAAAGACGTGGAAAAACACCTAAACGGTCGAGAAATTGTAAAACTGAAAATCAAAGAAAAGGAATAAAAGCAAGAGTTTTGAAAACAAAACGAAAGATACGTAAACGTATACTGGACATATTTGATAAATAGTCGTACAAAGAATGCATGAAATCAGAATTGGATCTTTTTTCAACACCACCACCAGTTCAGAGCAATATTTTGAAAACAGAAGAAGTAGCATATAAGCCAATAGCCTCGCTCGACAACTCCTCCGTTCTAGAGTTTGTAACTTTGGGTCATGGAGATACATATCGTGATTTATCTAGCATCTATCTTCGTTTAAAACTGCAGTTAATTAAAATAAAAGATGGAAAAGAAGAATTTTATCGAGATGATGGTGATGACCGTATATTTAAATGGAAAACCAATTGCTCAAACCGATCACAATTAAAATTACCGCGCTTATATTGAAAATTTATTAAATTACGGCAAAGATGCGGTATCTACCCATTTGGAGTCGGTCGGCTGGTATCTTGACAAAGATGACGCGGAAATTGCAGATATCGATAAACCCGTTGCTGAATTACATCAAGGCTATTTAGATCGTCAGAAACTTTTCAATAAAAGTAATGTAGTTGAATTGATGGGCAAAGTCCATACTGATTTATTTAATCAGGATAAGTTGCTATTAAACGGTGTCGATTTACGTGTAGTTTTATCGCTTGAAAAACCAGAATTTTATATTTTATCCACGGACGGGACCGACTCACCACTATTAAAAATCTTGGATGCAACCATGTATATGAATCACGTGACAGTTAATCCGAATATTTTATTAGCACATGAGACAGTTTTACAGCGATCAAACGCCATATACCCATACAAGCGAGTTGAAGTTAAAAGTTACACTATTCCAGCAAACACATTCACACTTTCACTGGATAATATCGTCATCGGACAGTTACCGAACTTAATAATTTTTGGTATGGTGGACAATGATGCTTACACTGGCAGAAGAACAAAGAACCCCTTCAACTTTAAACATAACAACATTACCAGATTCAATTTATCAGTGAATGGCGTGCAGATACCAAATCAACCTCTCGAATTTGACTACTCAAAAGATAATCCGATTAGTACACGCGGATACAATACGTTTATTCGTTTTGACAAACAATTGCGTAACAAACAAATTTTTTAGAGGAGTCTTCCCATGCAATCATCTACCACAAAAAATAAAAAAACCAGCATGCGTCATAGCTAATACAGATCCAGCACACAAAGACAGAGATACAGATCATTGGGTTGCCTTTTATTTTCCTAAACAAGGCTCGGCAGAGTACTTTGACTCTTTTGGAAGGTATCCCACCAATAAATATTTTCAAAGATTTCTATTAAATAATTCAAAGAATTTTTTGAATAATAAAAAACGATTACAAAGTCAATTTTCAGCAACTTGCGGACATTATTGCTGTGTATTTCTATATTCACGATGCAGAGGAAAAAGCTTGAAAACTTTTTTAAAAGAATTCGCCTCCAGCGATTTCAGTTCAAATGATAATAAAATTATTAATTTATATTTAAAGAATTTTTCACAAAATGGTGGAGATTTCTGTAACCAATCATGCAAAGCAGAGGTCAGTACTATAAAAACCCCAAACAGAGAATGTTAATATTCAGTGTATAAGTTTAAATTGAGTATCATGGAGCCATCACGTAAGAGACAAAGGACCACTGGTGCTAAAGGAGAAAAGAAGTTGTCCAAATGTGAAGCAAAAGTTGCGGGTGAAAATCTGTTATTAAACTACACATATCATCTGGACGATTGTCACAACCGGAAAATAATTCTCGGATTTGACCCATCATCATTTGAGGCAAAAATAGTGTTTCATCGCCACGGACTCATACCAATATCGCTATCTTATTCTGAATGGACAACAATTTACAGCTATCTTAGCGCTTTAAAAACCAAAATGGAAAATACATCTCCAGCAAATCAACCAAAGCTGCAAAAAGAACACAAAATTCCCATTGGCAGTGGCAGCATCACCTTAAGACAGGCTGAACTTTGTAAACTATTTGAAATGCTGAAATTTTTAAACATCGTTATGTACCACAATAACAATGCTGCGGATAGTGTGAAAGAATGTAATAGAAAATATGTTGAAAAATGTAAAGAAAAAAATGTATTGACATTAGCATGCGAAGATTTTTTTATTCCAAGTCGAACATCTTATGTACACTTAAATTATTCTCGACTTTTTTATGAAATACCATTGCACTGTATTGCAAATCTTGTTTTTGATACGATAAATTTTGAATGCAAATAAATAAAATAAAACTAAAGATATCTTTTATTTAAAAAATTTATTCACTAACATGTATAAATATTTATTAACACAATTTTGAACGGCACATCGAAGAGTAGGTGACTTTCCATGTATCATACAGAAAGACTCGAAGTTTTCCAAGTTACTTAGTTTTGGTATTTCCAGCTGGATTATTTTCGCTTCAGGGAGGTATTTCCGGATAAATTTCTCCTTTGCCAATCCTTTCACATAAATTGTTGAATTTGAATAATTCGTCAATAGGTTGGGTAATTCATTGTAATCAATATTTCCACCATTCCATCTTAATCCATTTATTTTCCTAAAGTTGAAATCATCCTGCCAACGAGCTCTTGGTGTCAATTCACTATACGGAAAAGGTGGCTTGAAGTAGTATAAGCTCGGTAAAAGTGATCCGTATTGTAAGACTACCATCTCCTTAGCAAACAGCTGACCATTTACTCCACTGACAAATTGTATATCCACGATAACTGTTGTAGAATTCATGACTTTAACGATCCAAGAGAAAATATTAAATGACTCTTAAATACATGTTTTAATGTCTTATATATCTTAACAAATATGGAACTCATTTCCACACCAACCCCAGGGGTAGAGTTTTTGGTGCGTTTTTTTTTATCATGTGGTATCCCCATTAGGCCTACTCCACAAAGCTTATTCATATATAGCTTATTCTTCTAAATTGGCATGGTGTAAGCAGCGACAAATTCATGTATTTATCTCTGTTGTTGTCTCACAAACACATTTTCTCATCTTTTCTGTCGTTTAAACCCGTATGGTAGGGAGCTGAAATCTTCCAAAAATCTTCGTTTATTTGAAGTCACTTTATATTTTTTTATTTCCGGAACTGTTACTACCTCGTGATCTTTTGTGCGACGAATATTTTTTGATAGGATAGGAATAAAGTCTTCCTCGTTGTCATTTAATATCATATTTTTAATTGAATCTAAATTGACATGTTGTGAAGCTTCATAATTCAGACAGATTCCCTTTACTTTACTCTGTACCTTGATGGATTTATCCCTTGTGCTATTAACTGCGTATGCATAATTTTTAGGGCCTCCACTTGTAAAAGTTTTTATATAACTACCAGGACCGTAGCATTCTAACTCATCGGTCATATCTCCAATGAATTCTCCAGTTGGGGGATCGTATTCTCCCTCTCTGCTAATATATATGACAGAATCAGTATCATAATATAAAACTTCTTCTCCAAGCTGCTCCAAATAGCTAAATAACTTAAGTCTTGCCTGTGTGGTGGTATAAGATGCTATAGAAACGTTAACTGTTCCTAGAGACTCTGCAGCTTCTTCTCTATAATTCCAGTTTACAATAAGCGTTTCTTCATTGATTGGAAGAAGATGTTGTACCTCTACTGCCGGATTTATTAGAAACTGATACAATTCTCCTGAACTGTTAATTATATTGGTCCTCGGTTGGTTTTCTCGTTGTCCAAATTTTCCCCAAAAGGAGTTTAAAATTAACTTGGCTAATGATCTTAGCCCGGGATTTTTATTAACTTCTGAATACTCCAGTTTTACACCTTCATTTTGCAGAAATGCCTCCAAGTATTTCCTCTTTTCCTTTTCATCCGAACCGCATTTTCTGGGCCATCCTGATGCCTGCTGTTTCATCTTGATAAATTTGTTCATCATTGAAGTAAACAGTCCACCCGAAAGGTTTGATTTGTCGTACGCCTCAGTTTTGTAACTCCATATTTCGTATGTATCCAGCATTTTGTATCCTCTACTTAGAGCTGTTTTTACCTCGTCAATTACCCATGTTCCAATCAGAGCTCTTTGCTCATCCGTGTGTGTGCATTCATGATATTGGTTTTTCTCCTCGCTACATCTATGACATAAGGGGAACATTAATTTATTATTCTGTCTAATCGGTAGAACGGGATGATACATTCCTTCGGGCGGTAAAATTTTACATTTGATCAGACCATCTATTTTATCTAAATCAACTTTGGAGCTTGCATCTGTTCCGACATATAATTCAGGGTGACCGATTGGGAATTTTCCGTACTTGCAGACCCATGGATACAATGAACATACATCTATGTATTTTATTTTTTCACCTGGCTTGCATTCGTAATGTGTATAAACATTACCTGTTCGACCCCCATAAAAAGCATCTCGAGGATTTAAAGGTGAGTGTACCAGTAAAGGATGGTCTCTTAAAGCTTAGATGTTTTTATTCATTTCCATCAGTCTGAGAAAATCACACTCCCACATCTGAATGACCTCGTATCCATAAGAACGTAAACGCCTCGTCGTTGCGTTTGTTACTTCGTATCGGTGATTTAGAGTATCGTTTTGGTCATCATGAAGAGGTTGATCACGGTTATGTTTCAAACATGTGGGGTGTCCGTGGTAATAGCAACCATGGAATTCAAAAATTTGATTAGACTCTGCACAATAGCCGTCTACTTTTACTCCTTTCAGAACAACTTCTCTTTGTTTAGCTGCATGTGTAATATTAATCCCTCTGCGTTTTTCTTCATATATTAGCCATTGAATTGCTATTTCTGACTGATTATCGGCATATCTAAATCCCTTTCTTGGAATAATACCAATAGTATTCGGTCTAAGAAAATTGCGCCGAAAAACTAAATTGCATGCAGAGGCAATAGTTGTCGCCTCAACAAATGGATCAACTTTGCATTCTACTAACATCAATTTTCTAAATTTTAAGCATGCCTCTGTCAAAATCTGCACGTCACTAATGCAATAGTCTACAATATCACGCTGCATATCAAAGTCTTCATTTTTAAGTTCCTCGTACCATTTGAGGAAACTATCACGATCTTCAGTTTTCATTGAGTCGGGACTGTAATATTCTATTGCCGGTAATTTCCCAATATATTTCCTATTCTCGAATGTGTTAAATAGATGAGGGAAGTACCCTTTTTTATACACTGCCGGTAGATCAAAGGCCTTTGGTAGTTGCGATAGGCTCATAGGAAAATAATTTAGTGAGTCGATGAATTTTATGTTTTCCAACTGCATCATTATAATTTTCGTCCCCCGCATTATTAATTTGGGTTTCAGGTCTGTCTTTTTCAGAATGTGATTCAGCATGAATTGATGGTCAAACCACTGACCATTATGAGCTATGACTACTACCCTTTTAAATTTGCTCTTCCGTAGCTCCAACATATCTTTCAAAAGCTCGTTCACTACATCAGTTTGGTAAATTTTCAATCTATATCCACATTTTTGCCAGAAATATAACTTTTCTATATCAATGCAAACTTCACAACGCCTCGCAGCTACACATAAATTTGGTTCATGCAGCTTTATGTCACCAGCTGATTCTCCTTCTATATATTTTTGATCTACAACCTTCTCCTGTCTTGGTTCCAGGTCGTAAAAGACAAAAAGAGTATCTTTTGTCGGGGGTGTTCTGACATCTGGTTGTATAAAGCAGATGTTTATTACACTAATAAACGCAAATTAAACAATTAACATAAACTTTATTCATTACATGTATAACCATAAACCGAACAATATGTTTATTAAATATATAAAAAATAACCCGAGAAATAGACTTTATTTTATTATAGAATTTATAATTATTTATGGTGACTCCGACGGTGGGTGGTGGACGACTCGTTCGATCCATCATAATTTCATTTTGCAGGTAATGAAATTAATGCAGCGTCTGCAGATCAATTCTGGCCCGTGACCGGTTGGGGGTTGAACTCCTGGCCTTGGCGATCGATGGCGTGCAGGTGGTTTTCGGCCTGTGTTTAAGTAAAGGGTTAAATTACCTTATTACCGGATGCAATGAAGCCACGAGCTGCTGACACTTGATGTTGGTTGCTACACTTTTGGGTGACCGTTGGTCGACAAATCAACATTCTGCCCTCCTTGAATCAATAGGGATTCAAATATGATGAAGGTGATGAAGCTACCGAATAACACCAATGGCATTTACTCCGGACTGGTGAATTGGTAACTCTGGAACAAAGGTTTTGAGGCGCCTCGACTCGCCTGAGGTGATTCTGCAAAGATAATAAGTAAATGGAAGGAGGAAGGTGATTAAGGAATATGGTAAGGATAGATATGGGAGGGTGAACGGGGAGAGACTTTAATTGATTTAATTGAGGTTCCGATATAGTGAGGCCAGTCGACTTGTAGGAGTAGGGGCTCCATTAGATGTAGTGGGGTCCTGCTCATGCGATATGGCTGCAGGTCTAGCTGTCGTTGGGATCTTAGTTACGACTTCTTGCAGTACGGCCTCTCCGGTGGTATGGTGATTGCGGAGGATATGGTTTGTTGCTGAGTTCCATGTTGCAGCAGTTAATCTCCAGCTCCAGCCATAAAGCGATCTTAGAGCTCGTACATTGATAATTAGATCGACCACGAACTTGACTAATTTGATTATCACATATGCTTATGTAGCGGACAACCACCGGACTTGGGATACGTACTTAGCGAAGATTGGTTGCGCTATTCGGACAGGAACGCATGAAGGGACGAAGTTAACGCCATACTTCATAAACTTCGGTAAAGAAATGTCGTTATATGGAGACAGGACGCACCGCGGAAGTCAGGGAGAAGATAATCCAAAAGTGCGTGCTAAGGTGCTGCAGGACGTGTGGAAGGATGTTAGGGCGAGGTTAACCAAATTATCGGAGGCGTCCAAACACACCTACAACCTTAGAAGAAGGGACCAACGGTTCTACGCGAACGATACGGTTTTACGAAAAAATTATGTTTTGTCCGATGCCGCGAAATATTTCAGCGCGAAGTTAGCCCCAAAGTACGTAGGACCATTTACAATAGCGAAAGTACTGTCGCCGTGGACATACCAGTTAAAGGATAAGACCGGTAAAGACGCTGGTGTTTGGCACGCGAAGGATTTGAAGATTGCAGAGAAGGATAGTCTCTCCGCTTTAAGAATTAGTTAAAATAAGTTTGTCAGTAGTAGTAGTCGAATTGTTTTGAGTTGAATTATGGGAAGTGGATTATTTCAGTTGGATTAGGTGAATTGAACTATTTGAGTTGAATTAGGGGAATTGGATTATTTAAGTTGTGGATTAGGTGAATTGAACTATCTGAGTGGATTATCTGTGTTGAGCTAATTAAATTATTATTTATTGAGCTAAATAAATATCTTGGAAGTTAAGAATTAGCTAAAATAAGGGAAACTTGTTGGTAGTAGTAGTTGAATTATCTGAGTACAGGACTAGAAATATAAAAACTGAATAACGCTCATATCTTTAGAGATTTCTTTGAAATCTCTTGAAGGAAGGGGAGGTATGTTATGTTCCTAAAATGAGAAAGATTTATTGAATATCTTTTTAATAAAAATTTGTGCTGTACTTATCTGTCTTCTCTATGTGTGTGCCGTCCGCCTGAACAACATATGGCTGATAAATCTTCCTTATAGGTTAGCACGAAGGACACGGATGCTTAAAGACGGTGCGTTGCCTGGAACTAGGAAGACGGTCAAGCTCGTAACGACCAGGGTGGACCTATGTCCTACGGGAGAAGGATTTGCGGAAACCGGCCCAACCTAGTTTAAAACAGATATAATTAATATGTGGTGTATATAACTTATCTGAGGACTCTAGCAGTAGCGATGTTGTAAACGACCCGCAATCCTCAGCGTTAATCATAGCCCTCCATATGTACGGAAATAGTCAGGAGCTCCCATGATTACAAGTCCTGAAGCTCAGCACTCTGATCGCGCAGAAGGGAGATCATCAGGGAGTGCTCTAGATTTAAAAAAAAAGGAAAACCCTAGCTACCCGGAAAATCCGCCAGCATATCTTGAGCTGTCATGCTCAAGCCCCTTCGCCAATTGCGAGAATATGCTTGGTCGCTGAATTTTCCGAGGTGTAGTTTTATGTTGCCCAAAAATTAGGGATTATTTCCCGAATATTTTTTTTTTAATAATAATGACTAGCCCGATTTCAACCGGTCCAACCGAGTCCATCCGGTGGGGTGGGACGGTTGGAAAATGGTCCGAAACGATGGATGGAACTTGTGGAATAGTGGGTTTTTCCCTATAAAAGTTGGGCCCCTGATGGATACTCTCTCTCTGTCAGTAGTGATTGTGCGGCGAGTGAAAAGTGTAATTACGGAGGTGATATATATATTTTGGAGGAAAGTGACCGTTACAGGGATAGAGGATTGCGGGACGGATCAAACGGAAAAGTTAAGTCCTGTTTTTTTTTCTTATTTTATTTTATTTAATTAGATTTTTTTCATTAACTGCGGAATATTGCCTTTTATTATTTAATTATCCATTTTTTTAAATTGCATTTAATCTTAAGTGTAGTGTTATATTAAATTATATTTTTTATTTTATTATTACTTTATTGATTTTATTTTGAACTGAATTTATTTATAATAAACCGAATTTTCCGAAGTTTTTTTTGTTGTCTTATATTTTATTTTATTTGTTCTGAGTGGGTTCAAGCCCCACGTTAGCACCCAGGTTACAGGTTCGTAGTCCTTAAAACTACGTGGCGCCCATAATTTTATTTTCCTATAACCCACGCCCAACGCTGAGTATAGCCGAGCCGTGCGTGCAAATTAGTACGTAACAAATTGGCGCCCAACGTGTATTTTAACAATATCCATATTATCTAACGGGTTGTATGGAAAAATAAAATTACTTCAAATCAAAGACAGTTCGCTATATATGTATGTAACCAAGTAAAATATCTGAGGTGGAAAGAAATAATTTTTTTTTTTGGTTACAAGAGTGAAAAAATTTATGTTTAGGACAGCGATAAAGTAGTTAGGTGGTCATCAATAGTTGCGTTTGGAACTCACTAAGATCCACAGTCAGGAAGGAAAAGTGATTTGTGAAGTAAGAAGTGGCATTTTAATAGTGGAGAAGTGGCATTTTAATAGTGGAGAAGTGGCATAATTGTTTTAGTGGCAGAGTGGCATTTAGTGTGGCAAAAGACAACAATTTTCTTAGTTTTTTTTGTAAAGAAAAAAAAAACTGTTGATTCTAGGGGAGTTTAGTGACAGCCAGCTGTTCAGCCACTCAAGTGATATACAAATATTAGCTCACCGTGAAATCTATGTGTGAAAGTGGCAGTAGTGCGTGTACGAAAAGAGAGCAGAGAGCGCGGCAACAAGTTCTTGGAGAATTAGGGACTCTGAGTAAGTTGCAAAGCTTGGGAACTCTAAAAGTTGCCAAAGTTTGAAGGTTGTGAAGCTTTAAAAGTTGCGGAAGTTTAAAAGCTTGGGAACTCTAAAAGTTGCCAAAGTTTAAGGTTGCGAAGCTTCAAAGTTGCGGAAGTTTAAAAGCTGCGAAGTTCTAAAAGTTGCGAAGCTTTGAAAGTAGCGGAGCTTTAAAGGTTTCTAAACTTGGGAAGCTCCAGAACTTTGGAATTGCGATCACGCCACTAATTTTTTTCCGGAACCACGCCACTCAATTTTCTTTGCCACAATAATATTTTCACTTAGAATTATCAAATAGTGATAAAGCCAACTTACGGTTTCAGCGACTTGAAGGTTGATGTTTTATGATATCCCTTGGAGTGTGGGCCGTCTCAAGCTGCCAAAAATTAATGGAATTTTCCTTTTCCTTAACACAGAAAATACACACCAATTTTTTAACAGCAAGACACCACTAGGTGGGGAAAATTAAATTACCATAACACAGCGTCACTTCACTATAACTAATTTTAAAATTACATTAAAATTGTATTTTTTTGTATTTTCACTGCACTTTCACTAAATCACTTCAAAATTGTTGCATTTACCGACACTCGAAGTAAAAGCACAACGCGCACAATAAACCGACCGACGCGGCGTTACTCACTAGTTACAACTGGCCCGTTCCGAAGGAGTAGTCAAGGTTCGACTATGAATGACCATAGAGTATAAGAGAATTGTTGTTTTCAATTTCAATTAGGAGAGAGAATCGGATTTTTTTTTTGAATTAAAAGTTTTTTTTTTGGGAATAATAATTCACTACCTCGAGCTGAGGAAGGCTCACAGCACCAGACTCAATTTTTTTTGTTAAGCAGTCGGCCATTACTTTGCTAGAAAAAAAAAATTTGAAATCGAATTGTAGGTCAAGTTCATGCTTTTGTTGATTCTATTTGATTGTTGGTCGATTTTCTATGGTACTGGCAAGGAAATAAGTAAATTTTGAAGATTTAACCAACAGAGGTTTTACTATTAGGTTATGTACAATATATTATATTCCCCCCAACAGGTAGTTATTTTTCAAGGTACTCAGGTCCTGGAAGCTGGTAGATAGTAGTGAGCTGACGAAGAATTTTTTTTGAGAGACAATTGCATATTTTTTTTGGACACTGAATCGATAAGTGCTTTTGTGCCTTTCTCTGTGGTTGGATTTTTACTTTTTTTGGTTGCGATAGCATTTTACTATTTTTGGAGTTCTAACCGGTGATACCTTCGCATTCGACTGATATTCTAGTTAAATTTTTTGGGTATTTTAGGTCTTTTGTCATTACCACATTTGGTACTGAGACTTAGCAACGCGATTGTAAATTTTTTTTGTTTTTGATCTGGTTCAGATTTTAGATGGAGGTTAACAGGCTTAGCCAGGACGAGCTGTCCTACGAGTTGATAATTAGGGGTTTACCGACAGGTAGGGTGGAGGAAATGAGGGTCGCCCTTCGATCGGCGTTAAAAGTAGAAAAGGAAGGAAAATTAGTAATGGTGGAACCCTACCCTTTCTCCTTCGACGAAGACGCTCAGGCATTGGAGAAGAAGCTGAGCGAGATATCCTCCCTACAAGAAGTCTTCGAAGGTGACTCAGACTCAGGCGAATATAAGAAATTACTAACGAAGATAGAATGGTGTCTGGCCAGAGTCAACCGTATGACGATCACGGAGGATTCTCAAAAGAAAGAAAAAGCTCGCATTAGAGGCGAATTAATTATATTGTTGGGTTCGCTTTATGCAAAGGCGGAAGGGGATGATCCTGACGACGAATCGTCTGAGGCGGCTGCTGAGTTATCTCTCCCTGCTGCGGTGATGACGACCAACCGAGCTCAGGCCCAAATATATAAGTGGGGTATAAAATTCACTGGGGAACAAGGGCAATCGGTGAGTTCCTTCCTTGAAAGGGTCAATGAGATGGCGGAAGCAAGGGGGATAAACCGAGGCCAATTATACCGCTCAGCCCTAGATTTATTTGGAGGACGCGCGCTAATCTGGTACCGTGCAAACAAGGGGTCGCTGCATAGTTGGAGTGACCTAGTGAAGGAACTGAGGAAAGAGTTCCTGCCGCCGGATTATGATGAGCGACTATTAGAAGAAATACGGAGAAGGACGCAGGGGAGGGATGAATCCATGGGAATCTACGTTGCGGTTATGAAGAATATGTTCTCACGGCTGAATGAGCCCCTTTCGGAGAAGGAGCAACTCAGGACCCTTAGGAGGACGATCCACCCTTTTTATCAAACGCAACTAGGGTTGCAAGAAATCGAATCGATAACGGAATTGGTAGAATTAGGCCGGAAGCTCGAGACCATAAGGTCATCTGCCGAGGCTTTCATTCCTCCCCCGTCGCGTCGAAACCATTCCTTGCTTGAACCAGACCTTGCGTATATTGTCCACGAACCTCAAGCGATAGCTGCAGTGGATGACTCAAACCACCCCAGGAGGCCGAATGCAACGGCAGAGAGGAGGTGTTTCCGATGCGGCCAGCCTGGCCATTTTGCTCGGAATTGTCGGGTACTAAGGTGCTTCGGTTGCGGTACACCAGGGACGATCCGCTCACGTTGTGATCGATGCAATCGGAGACCAGCAGAGGGGCAACATCCAGTTCCGGTGGAACAGCGCCAGGTCCAGGGATCGGGAAACGATCAGGGAGCCCGAGCCTAGACGGCGAGCCGGGTAGTCCACAGGGAGCCGTAACCAGCGAAGATCAGGCTAATCATCAACGGCCGGACCATTCCGCTAACATGGGGGTAAGAGGGGCGGCACAGCAGGAAAGAGTGGACTATGTTTTCTGTGGCCCGGAAGACGATGTGCGACCTCATCTGTCAGTGGAGACCCTTGGGGTAAGATTTTGTGGGTTACTTGACTCAGGAGCAACAGCGACAGTCATCGGTGGCCCTGGTTGGGAAAAGTTGAAGAAGACGAGGTT
This sequence comes from Thereva unica, assembly GCA_949987705.1. NCBI lineage: Eukaryota > Metazoa > Arthropoda > Insecta > Diptera > Therevidae > Thereva > Thereva unica. The sequence continues at coordinate 92,910 of CATLJY010000866.1, read as the reverse complement.
GGGAATTAGCAGCACAATGAGGAAGGTGGTCAATGTAGCCGATGGAAGGTCAGTCGAGGTGTTGGGAATAGCGGACATACCCATTGAATTAGAAGGGAGAGTGAAGGTTAAGGAGGTGCTGATAGTCCCAGAGTTGCCGCACCCAATTATCCTGGGGATAGACTTCTGCAGGGAAATGAAGCTGATAGTAGACTTCGATGACAACAGCTGGTGGTTTAAGGAAGAGCAGACGGAGGTTCGAACATACGCTTTGGAGAGTAAGTCGAAACTTCTGGAGGGACAGCAGAAGGAATTGGAAGAGGTAATCGACAGCAGCTGGAAGTTTAAGGAAGAGCAGACGGAGGTTCGAATACACGCTTTGGAGAGTAAGTCGAAACTTCTGGAGGGACAGCAGAAGGAATTGGAAGACATTATCGAGGAAGTAAAGCGGAAAATGGGAACGAAGCTGGGGCGCACAAATATTGTGGAACATGCGATCGAAACGGAATCGCCTCCCATCAAGCAACGTTACTACCCTATCTCTCCAGCTATGCAGAAAATCGTGAACGACCAGTTGGAAGAAATGTTGGAAGCTGGAGTGGTGGAACCTTCCAACAGCGCATGGGCCTCACCGGTGGTGTTGGCTAGGAAGAAGGATGGTAAGTACCGGTTCTGCGTGGACTTTAGGAAACTTAACAAGGTTACCAAGAAGGATGCCTACCCTCTGCCTTTCGTCTCGAATACCTTGGACAAGTTGCGCGACGCCAGATACCTGTCGTCGTTGGACATCAAGTCGGCTTTTTGGCAAGTACCGATGGAAGAAAAATCCAAACAATACACTGCTTTTACCCTCCCTGGTCGAGGTTTATTCCATTTCAATAGGATGCCGTTCGGGCTAACCAACTCACCGGCAACTTGGCAACGATTGATGGATAGAGTACTGTCCGGTACCTTGGAGGATAAGGTCTTCGTTTACCTGGACGATGTTATCATTGTGACTCAGACGTTCGAAGAGCACAAGGAGGCACTAAGGGAAGTTTTAAATAAAATTCGGGAAGCTGGGCTCGTCATCAATTTCGAAAAATGTGAATTCTGCAGAGAAGAATTAAGGTACTTAGGGTACGTAGTAGGAGAAAATGGGTTGCAGGTGGATCCAGAAAAAGTGCAAGGTATTCTGAACATCGCAGCGCCCAAATCTGTCACGGAGGTACGGAAATTTATTGGCACAATATCTTGGTACCGTAGATTCGTCCCTAATTTTGCCACACTATTGGCCCCTATCACCGCCTTATTGAAGAAGAAGACGAAGTTTATGTGGACGCCGCAGTGCGACGAAGCTTTTAAAAGAGCGAAGGATTGTTTAGTGAGTGCACCCATACTCGCCTGCCCAAATTTCGACTATCCTTTCATAATCCATACCGATGCCTCCGGGTATGGTCTAGGCGCAGTCCTTACTCAACATATTGAAAATCAGGATAAAGTGATAGCATACTTAAGTAGGTCGTTGAACCGGGCGGAACGCAACTATTCAACCACAGAGCGAGAGTGCCTCGCCGTGCTATGGGCAATTGAAAAGTTGCGGCCATATATTGAGGGCACTAGCTTCACTATCGTCACGGACCACGCATCCTTGGTCTGGCTTCATAACCTGAAGGACCCCGCGGGTCGTCTGGCCCGATGGGCCGTACGGCTGCAACAGTACGACTTCAACATTATACACAGGAAAGGGAAAGAGCATTTGTTACCAGATCTGTTGTCGCGATCAGTCCCAGCCGTAGATTGTATTGCGGAAGACCCTCCACCCAATTCACCCAATTCCCACAACGAGCCTTGGTATACGCGAATGGTAGAACAAGTAAGGCGGAACCCCGAACGCTTTCCAGATTGGAAATTCAGTCTTGATAGTCTTTGGAAGCATGTGCGACCAAGGTACCCGGAGTTGGCGCGAGAGGACTTCGACTGGAAAAGGGTATTACGGAAGGCAGAAAAGAGGAAAGCTTTGTTGGAAGCTCACGATGTCCCGACCGCAGGACATGGAGGGGTCAAGAAAACCTATGACCGATTGGCCCAGCGATTCTACTGGCCGAAGATGAAAAGTGACGTCGCGGCATACGTAAGACGATGCTCTACGTGTCAAACGACTAAACCAGAACGTAAGAAACCAGCCGGTTTGATGTCTTCACGCGTGGTCAGCCATCATCCTTGGGAGTGTGTGTGTATAGACTTAATAGGCCCCTTACCCCGTTCAACACGTGGAAATAAATATATTCTAACCGTGGTCGATTATTTCAGTAAATTTCCTCTGCTTTTCCATTTGCGCTCTGCCACCGCCCCACCTATTTGTCGCCTTTTAGAGGAGTCTGTTTTCCTGATCTTCGGCGTTCCCAAAATTCTAATCTGCGATAATGGGCAGCAATTTAAATCCAAAGAGTTCAAGGAACTACACGCACAATATGGCTTAAAGGTTAGTTGAGGAGTGGGCGAACAAAACGGCACATGTCCATGGTTGGCCGTTTTAAGTTTTTTGACGGAATCGTGTTCATTACACTAAACTGCAACTAATTTCAATTTCAGACACTTCAAAAATCACTTTCATGTAATATTTTTATTTAGCAAAGTAACGGTTTCCCTGCAGAAAGGCACATGTCCTACGAATATTCATATTTTTTAACCATTCGTTAATGTGGATTTTCAAAAGGGCACGTATTTCATACAAAAAAGATTTTAATCAACAATGGAAGTTCATTGCACCTCACCTGGGGCTCTAATTACATCGATTTGTATGTGCATCATAAACTGCACTAAAAATGCACTAAAATTTACCTCACTTTTGCCTCCCACGGCCCAAAACAAGCCGTGGGGCACTATGACCCCTTAAAATTTGCGTAACAGACCCTACTATTAGGAAAAAATACCAGAAAAATCTCCCCTTGCCTCTAAGGGGGCCAGGGAGCTCCCTAAAAGGCTAAAAACAAAAAAACATGTCCAGTTGGGTTCCTGCAAAAGGGCACATGTCCATTCAAGGGTTTGACAAAACGGTACATGTCCAGTTCTGTCCCCGCAAAAGGGCACATGTCCATTTTTGTTTTAATTTTTTCTCTTAAAGTATTAAACATATTTAAAAAAAAAATTTTCCGTCTGAATGAGTTCAAATAGTAGCACAACCTACCATACTCATATATAGTTAATGTGATCAGTTCAGAGGCAGAAACAGTTTTTTGCGATTTCTGAACAATTTGCAAAACTGGACATGTGCCGTTTTGTTCGCCCACTCCTCAGTTATACTGCATCGTACCACCCTCAGGCCAACCCAACAGAAAGGATGAACCAGAACGTAAAGGCAATGTTACGCGCTTATGTAGCGGACAACCACCGGACTTGGGATACGTACTTAGCGAAGATTGGTTGCGCTATTCGGACAGGAACGCATGAAGGGACGAAGTTAACGCCATACTTCATAAACTTCGGTAAAGAAATGTCGTTATATGGAGACAGGACGCACCGCGGAAGTCAGGGAGAAGATAATCCAAAAGTGCGTGCTAAGGTGCTGCAGGACGTGTGGAAGGATGTTAGGGCGAGGTTAACCAAATTATCGGAGGCGTCCAAACACACCTACAACCTTAGAAGAAGGGACCAACGGTTCTACGCGAACGATACGGTTTTACGAAAAAATTATGTTTTGTCCGATGCCGCGAAATATTTCAGCGCGAAGTTAGCCCCAAAGTACGTAGGACCATTTACAATAGCGAAAGTACTGTCGCCGTGGACATACCAGTTAAAGGATAAGACCGGTAAAGACGCTGGTGTTTGGCACGCGAAGGATTTGAAGATTGCAGAGAAGGATAGTCTCTCCGCTTTAAGAATTAGTTAAAATAAGTTTGTCAGTAGTAGTAGTCGAATTGTTTTGAGTTGAATTATGGGAAGTGGATTATTTCAGTTGGATTAGGTGAATTGAACTATTTGAGTTGAATTAGGGGAATTGGATTATTTAAGTTGTGGATTAGGTGAATTGAACTATCTGAGTGGATTATCTGTGTTGAGCTAATTAAATTATTATTTATTGAGCTAAATAAATATCTTGGAAGTTAAGAATTAGCTAAAATAAGGGAAACTTGTTGGTAGTAGTAGTTGAATTATCTGAGTACAGGACTAGAAATATAAAAACTGAATAACGCTCATATCTTTAGAGATTTCTTTGAAATCTCTTGAAGGAAGGGGAGGTATGTTATGTTCCTAAAATGAGAAAGATTTATTGAATATCTTTTTAATAAAAATTTGTGCTGTACTTATCTGTCTTCTCTATGTGTGTGCCGTCCGCCTGAACAACATATGGCTGATAAATCTTCCTTATAGGTTAGCACGAAGGACACGGATGCTTAAAGACGGTGCGTTGCCTGGAACTAGGAAGACGGTCAAGCTCGTAACGACCAGGGTGGACCTATGTCCTACGGGAGAAGGATTTGCGGAAACCGGCCCAACCTAGTTTAAAACAGATATAATTAATATGTGGTGTATATAACTTATCTGAGGACTCTAGCAGTAGCGATGTTGTAAACGACCCGCAATCCTCAGCGTTAATCATAGCCCTCCATATGTACGGAAATAGTCAGGAGCTCCCATGATTACAAGTCCTGAAGCTCAGCACTCTGATCGCGCAGAAGGGAGATCATCAGGGAGTGCTCTAGATTTAAAAAAAAAGGAAAACCCTAGCTACCCGGAAAATCCGCCAGCATATCTTGAGCTGTCATGCTCAAGCCCCTTCGCCAATTGCGAGAATATGCTTGGTCGCTGAATTTTCCGAGGTGTAGTTTTATGTTGCCCAAAAATTAGGGATTATTTCCCGAATATTTTTTTTTTTTAATAATAATGACTAGCCCGATTTCAACCGGTCCAACCGAGTCCATCCGGTGGGGTGGGACGGTTGGAAAATGGTCCGAAACGATGGATGGAACTTGTGGAATAGTGGGTTTTTCCCTATAAAAGTTGGGCCCCTGATGGATACTCTCTCTCTGTCAGTAGTGATTGTGCGGCGAGTGAAAAGTGTAATTACGGAGGTGATATATATATTTTGGAGGAAAGTGACCGTTACAGGGATAGAGGATTGCGGGACGGATCAAACGGAAAAGTTAAGTCCTGTTTTTTTTTTTCTTATTTTATTTTATTTAATTAGATTTTTTTCATTAACTGCGGAATATTGCCTTTTATTATTTAATTATCCATTTTTTTAAATTGCATTTAATCTTAAATTGCCCTAGTAGTGTTATATTAAATTATATTTTTTATTTTATTATTACTTTATTGATTTTATTTTGAACTGAATTATTTATAATAAACCGAATTTTCCGAAGTTTTTTTTGTTGTCTTATATTTTATTTTATTTGTTCTGAGTGGGTTCAAGCCCCACGTTAGCACCCAGGTTACAGGTTCGTAGTCTTTAAAACTACGCAGCGCCCATAATTTCATTTTCCTATAACCCACGCCCAACGCTGAGTATAGCCGAGCCGTGCGTGCAAATTAGTACGTAACAAGTGCATCCCTATAATGAAGTGGCCTTCCACTATAAAGCGATTTTTCGAAATTCATCCCTTAAGGGGGTGAAATAGGGTTTATCCAAACCGCTGGAGCTATAGGGTTGAAATTTTAACAGTGCATCCCTATAATGACGTGGACATCCACTATAAAGCGATTTTTCGAAATTCATCCCTTAAGAGGGTGAAATGGGGTTTATCCAAACCGCTGGAGCTATAGGGTTGAAATTTTAACAGTGCATCCCTATAATGACGTGGACATCCACTATTAAGCGATTTTTCGAAATTCTTCCCTTAAGGGGTTGAAATAGGGTTTATCCAAACCGCTGGAGCTATAGGGTTGAAATTTTAACAGTGCATCCCTATAATGACGTGGACATCCACTATAAAGCGATTTTTCGAAACTCATCCCTTAAGGGGGTGAAATGGGGTTTATCCAAACCGCTGGAGCTATAGGGTTGAAATTTTAACAGTGGATCCCTAATGACGTGGACATCCACTAAAGAGCGATTTTTCGAAATTCATCCCCTAAGGGTGTGAAATGGGGTTTTTATAAACCGCTAAAGCTATAGGGCTGAAATTTTGACAGTGCATCCCTGTAATGACGTATACATTCAGTAATCCACTAAAGAGCGATTTTTCGAAATTCATCCCCTAAGCGTGTGAAATAGGGTTTTTACAAACCGCTAAAGCTATAGGGCTGAAATTTGGACAGTGCAACCCTATAATGGAATGGACATCCACTATAAAGCGCTTTTTCAAAATTCATCCCTTAAGGGGGTGAAGGTGAAATAGGGTTTATCCAAACCACTGGAGCTATAGGGTTGAAATTTTAACAGTGCATCCCTATAATGAAGTGGACATCCACTATAAAGCGATTTTTCGAAATTCATCCCTTAAGGGGGTGAAATAGGGTTTATCCAAACCGCTGGAGCTATAGGGTTGAAATTTTAACAGTGCATCCCTATAATGACGTGGACATCCACTATAAAGCGATTTTTCGAAATTCATCCCTTAAGGGGGTGAAATGGGGTTTATCCAAACCGCTGGAGCTATAGGGTTGAAATTTTAACAGTGGATCCTTAATGACCTGGACATCCACTAAAGAGCGATTTTTCGAAATTCATCCCCTAAGGGTGTGAAATGGGGTTTTTACAAACCGCTAAAGCTATAAGGCTGAAATTTTGACAGTGCATCCCTATAGTGACGTATACATCCAGTAATACACTAAAGAGAGATTTTTCGAAATTCATCCCCTAAGGGTGTGAAATAGGGTTTTTACAAACCGCTAAAGCTATAGGGCTGAAATTTGGACAGTGCAACCCTATAATGGAGTGGACATCCACTATAAAGCGATTTTTCGAAATTCATCCCTTAAGGGGGTGAAATAGGGTTTATCCAAACCGCTGGAGCTATAGGGTTGAAATTTTAACAGTGCATCCCTATAATGAAGCGGACATCCACTATAAAGCGATTTTTCGAAATTCATCCCTTAAGGGGGTGAAATAGGGTTTATCCAAACCGCTGGAGCTATAGGGTTGAAATTTTAACAGTGCATCCCTATAATGACGTGGACATCCACTATAAAGCGATTTTTCGAAATTCATCCCTTAAGGGGGTGAAATGGGGTTTATCCAAACCGCTGGAGCTATAGGGTTGAAATTTTAACAGTGCATCCCTATAATGACGTGGACATCCACTAAAGAGCGATTTTTCGAAATTCAGCCCCTACGGGTGTGAAATGGAGTTTTTACAAAACCGCTAAAGCTAGAGGGCTGAAATTTTGACAGTGCATCCCTATAATGACGTTTACATCCACTAAAGAGCGATTTTTCGAAATTCATCCCCTATGTGTGAAATGGGGTTATTACAAACCGCTAAAGCTATAGGGCTGAAATTTTGACAGTGCATCTCTATAATGGCGTGGACATCCACTATAAAGCGATTTTTCGAAATTCATCCCTTAAGGGGGTGAAATGGGGTTTATCCAAACCGCTGGAGCTATAGGGTTGAAATTTTAACAGTGGATCCCTATAATGACGTGGACATCCACTAAAGAGCGATTTTTCGAAATTCATCCCCTAAGGGTGTGAAATGGGGTTTTTACAAACCGCTAAAGCTATAGGGCTGAAATTTTGACAGTGCATCCCTATAATGACGTTTACATCCACTAAAGAGCGATTTTTCGAAATTCATCCCCTAAGGGTGTGAAATGGGGTTTTTACAAACGGCTAAAGCTATAGGGCTGAAATTTGGACAGTGCATCCCTATAATGGAGTGGACATCCACTATAAAGCGATTTTTCGAAATTCATCCCTTAAGGGGGTGAAATGGGGTTTATCCAAACCGCTGGAGCTATAGGGTTGAAATTTTAACAGTGGATCCCTATAATGACTTGGACATCCACTAAAGAGCGATTTTCAGAAATTCATCCCCTAAGGGTGTGAAATGGGGTTTTTACAAACCGCTAAAGCTATAGGGCTGAAATTTTGACAGTGCATCCCTATAATGACGTTTACATCCACTAAAGAGCGATTTTTCGAAATTCTTCCCCTAAGGGTGTGAAATGGGGTTTTTACAAACCGCTGAAGCTATAGGGCTAAAATTTTGACAGTGCATCCCTATAATGACGTTTACATCCACTAAAGAGCGATTTTTCGAAATTCATCCCCTAAGGGTGTGAAGTAGGGTTTTTACAAACCGCTAAAGCTAGAGGGCTGAAATTTGGACAGTGCATCCCTATAATGGAGTGGACATCCACTATAAAGCGATTTTTCGAAATTCATCCCTTAAGCGGGTGGAATAGGGTTCATCCAAACCGCTGGAGCTATAGGGTTGAAATGTTAACAGTGCATCCCTATAATGACGTGGACATCCACTAAAGAGCGATTTTTCGAAATTCAGCCCCTAAGGGTGTGAAATGGGGTTTTTACAAACCGCTAAAACTATAGGGCTGAAATTTTGACAGTGCATCCCTATAATGACGTTCACATCCACTAAAGAGCGATTTTTCGAAATTCATCCGCTAAGGGTGTGAAATGGGGTTTTTACAAACCGCTAAAGCTATAGGGCTGAAATTTTGACAGTGCATCCCTATAATGGCGTGGACATCCACTAAGAAGCGATTTTTCGAAATTCATCCTCTAAGGGGGTGAAATGGGGTTTACCCACACCGCTGGAGCTATAGGGCTGAAATTTTGACAGTGCATACCTATAATGGCGTGAACATCCACTAAGAAGCGATTTTTCAAAATTCATCCCCTAAGGGGGTGAAACGGGGTTTATCCAAACCGCTAAACTTATAGGGCTGAAATTTTAACAGTGCATTCCTATAATGGCATGGACATCCACTATAAGGCGATTTTTCGAAATTTATCCCCTAAGGGGGTGAAATGGGGTTTACCCAAACCGCTGGAGCTATAGGGCTGAAATTTTGACAGTACATCCCTATAATGGCATGAACATCCACTAAGAAGCGATTTTTCAAAATTCATCCCCTAAGGGGGTGAAGCGGGGTTTATCCAAACCGCTAAACTTATAGGGCTGAAATTTTAACAGTGCATTCCTATAATGGCGTGGACATCCACTATAAGGCGATTTTTCGAAATTTATCCCCTAAGGGGGTGAAATGGGGTTTACCCAAACCGCTGGAGCTATAGGGCTGAAATTTTGACAGTGCATCCCTATAATGGCGTGAACATCCACTAAGAAGCGATTTTTCAAAATTCATCCCCTAAGGGGGTGAAGCGGGGTTTATCCAAACCGCTAAAGTTATAAGGCTGGAATTTTAACAGTGCATCCCTATAATGGAGTGGACATCCACTATAAGGCAATTTTTCGAAATTTATCCCCTAAGAGGGTGAAATGGGGTTTACCCAAACCGCTGGAGCTCTAGGGCTGATCCCCTGAGGAAGTTAAATGGGGTTAACCTTCATCCGCTCGCGTTGACGACAGTCACACCACCGCTCGCGTGGCGGCAATTTGCCGCCCGTCACCTTTTGTTAATATTATCAACTTTTTCTCTAATTTAAGTCGGTAAATGATACTGGTTTGGAATGTTGGGCTCTACAAAAATCCCAAAAGCACTTTTTTTATAAAAAAAATTATTAAAGAAAGTTGTAATTATTACTAAAGAGTGAGGCTGAATTAAGAGATACGGTTTTTTTTACATAAAGGGCGGCAATATGCCCACGCGAGCGGATGAAGGTTAAGTCAAACCGCTGGAGCTAAACGGCTGAAATTTTGACAGTGCATATCTATAATGAAGTGGACATTTACTAAGAAGCTATTTTTCGAAATTCATCCCCCAAAGGGGTGAAATGGGGTTACCAAACTACTGGAGCTACAGGGTTGAAATTTGGACAGTGCATCCCTATAATGACGTGGACATCCACTAGGAGGCGATTACTCGAAATGCATCCCCTAAGGGGATGAAATGGGGTTAACCCAAACCTCTGAAGCTGAAGGGCTGAAATTGTGACAGTGCATCCCTATATTCACGTAGAAATGAATGACTCGAAATTCACTTTATTTAATATTTATTTGTGATTGCTTCATAATTTCTTACATCCACGTAAATAGGCGAACAAACTTAACGAACGTTCGTCAAACCCTAAAATGTCACTTTTCTTGATGACATATACATGCCAATCTCTGCTTCAAAACTTGCAGATTTGTTGAGCAGAGGTGATATTCGCAGCAATTTGTTTACCATATTTATTAAAAAATGCACTATAATAAACCCTTTTTAGGGATAATAACAGCTGACTTTTTTTTTGTAAGGAAAACATTGCACATAATAAACAGTTTTTAAAGGCGTTGCAAGGCACGCGGGTTTTATGCTAGTCTTGAATAAATCCATGCCAACTTCGATCCAGGGTCCTTTCGGCGATGTGTATAGTATTGGCTCGGTGTGGTTGCCTTTATCCCTTAGACATCGATGACAATTTTCGACGCACGTTTGTATATCCTGGTTCATAAACGGCCACCAAAGACACTGCCTTGCTAATCTTTGACATTTCACAATACCTAGATGTCCACAATGAATCCTATTTAACATTTCCTTTCGGAGAGACCTTGGCACAACAATACGTTGTCCGAGCATAAGAATGTCTTGATATATCGATAAATCGTTTCGGAATTTGTAGTAAGTACTAACCGATTTATCATTTTTAGGCCATCCGTTCACAATATAGTTCATCACTGTCTTGCACTCTATGTCTTTTGATTGTTCCTCGCTAAACGTTAGAAACGTTCACGGTCGAAATTGCAAATTTAACTAAATTATCCGTTTCTTCTTGGAGTAGAATATCGGCTGAAGTACTTTCCTCTAAAGGGGAAATTCTCGATAAAGTATCGGCTGTGTGGAAGTCCTTCCCTGCAACATGTTGAATGTCATAGTCGTACTCTAATAAGCGCATCCTAAAGCGTTGTAACCGGGCAGATAATTCGTCGATTGGTTTCGATGAATAGATAGCAACCAATGGCTTGTGGTCGGTTAAAATCAGGAATTTGCGGCCAATTAAGAAATTTTGAAATCTTTCACAAGCCCAGATAATAGCCAAACCTTCTTTTTCGATTTGGGGGTACCTAGTCTCTGTGTTGCTAAGTGATCTAGATGCGAATGCAGTTGGTTTCCAATCAATGCCATCGAATTGCTCCAATACCGCTCCCAGTCCATAGAAGGCGCATCAGCGGCAACACGAGTTTCACGATTAACATCGAAAAGAGATAGCACTGGAGGTTTCGAGAGAATTTCCTTAATTGTCTGTAAAGCATTTTCATGAGTGTTGTTCCACTCCCACTTAACGTCGTTATGTAATAGTTTTCGTAGAGGCTGTGTGATATCAGCCGTAGAGGCTCTGTGATATCAGTACAAATTTGACATGAAAATTTACCATTCCCAGAAAGCTGCGCAATCCATTGAGGTTAGATGGAGATTTTAATGCTAAGATTGCTGAAATTTTCTCTGGATCGGGTGATATTCCGTGTTGACTCACTATATGTCCCAAAAATTTCACAGAAAAACACATTTATCACGGTTGAGGGTGAACCCTTCCATTTGCAATTTCTGTAGAACTCGATGTAAGTTTTCGTCATGCTCAATCTTTGAATTTCCAAAAATTAGAATATCGTCCATCAGGCACACAACACCTTGCAATCCTTCTAATGTTTCCATCATAATTTTCTGGAATTTTTCTGGCGCGGAAATTATGCCAAAAGGCAATCGATTAAATACAAATCTACCGTAAGGTGCGAGAAATGTTGTAAGTTTTCGCAATTTCTGGTCAAGAGGCACTTGCCAAAACCCAGAATTGGCATCTAGTTATAGTTATATTTCGTATATTATTAGCGGTTATATTTCAAAAAAAGTATAAATATATGTGGGTTTTATGAATAAAAAAGAATAGGAATGATCCATAATAACTTTATTAAAAAAATCGCCAAATTTAATAGAGAAAAAATAAAACAAAATAACCGAATCCAAAAGAGTTGAAATAATTAAAACACTATAAAGTTCAAATAATTAAAACACTATAAAGAAAAAATGTTTAATATGAAAAAAGAAATAATGCGGCTATGCGGCTTAGCGTTTTCCCGTGCACTTATCGCTTTGCTGGTCGACGGTTGAGTGAGATACAGATTACTGTTATCGGGATTGCAGTTCCCACAAATATGTATACAAAAAGAAACTGAAAGGTCTGCAAATGCAAATCAGTTTAAAAATTATGTAAATTAATAAGTAAGTCTCAAATAGAAAATAAATATTTTATGTTAAAGCTGCAATTCTCGAAATTGGTCATAAATTGGGACTGAAATCCGAAGAGAAAAAAAACCTCTAAAATGTCACTTGTAGGAAATATTTCATTTTTTAAATTCTTTTATTTAACTTACACTGTTTGTCGTCAAATCTTGGAAGTTAAATTTGACCCACTTCCCGGTTTCGGATAGAGCTGAAATTTTGCATACACGTTTAGTTTGAATGACAATGCAATCTGGCCATTTTGTAAAAATATCAAGATGGCGGTTCCAAAATGGCGCACAATTTCCTTACACTGTTTGCAGTCAAATCTTGGAAGTTAAATTTGACCCACTTCCCGGTTTCGGATAGAGCTGAAATTTTGCATACACGTTTAGTTTGGATGACAATGCAATCTGGCCATTTTGTAAAAATATCAAGATGGCGGTTCCAAAATGGCGCCCGATTTTTGAAATTGTGCTCCGCGGCCCTCTGACATGGGTATCAAATGAAAGGATATGACAGGTAGAACACAATAAGCTATGTGGCGTCATTCCAAATTCAAAATGACGGCCAACACTTACACTGTTTGTCGTCAAATCTTGGAAGTTAAATTTGACCCACTTCCCGGTTTCGGATAGAGCTGAAATTTTGCATACACGTTTAGTTTGGATGACAATGCAATCTGGCCATTTTGTAAAAATATCAAGATGGCGGTTCCAAAATGGCGCCCGATTTTTGAAATTGTGCTCCGCGGCCCTCTGACATGGGTATCAAATGAAAGGATATGACAGGTAGAACACAATAAGTTATGTGGCGTCATTCCAAATTCAAAATGGCGGCCAACACTAAATTGCGGAAAGCTTATAATAGACTAAAAAGTAGAAAATATAACCGATCAACTTCCAATTTTGCACACACTCGTAGTTCGGGTGGTTAATGTGTATGAATGATGAGATGAATAGTTGAGTTAAGGGTGAGTTGATAATAAAGAAGCAATACACGTTACAAAAAATCACAAACAAACACAGAGATGCTGCTGTCAACTAAATTCAACTACTCAAATACTGAACTCATGTCCGTATGCATAATTTCAAATAAACCCAGGTAGCAGAGCTGAGTCGAGTTCAGTCAACCTTAACCCAACTCGACTCCCGTTTACATGTAGTTAGACTTGGGTTCAACTTGAGTTCAACTCATCATGTATAAGTACTAAATGCAATCTGACCTTTTTGTAAAAAAATCAAGAAGACGGTTCCGAGATGGCGGCCGTTTTGCAATTATGTTCCACCGAGCCCACGACATGGGTATCAAATGAATACAGTAAACTGTGTGACGTAATTTTAAATCTAATAGAATTGCCATCATAAAATGGCGGAATACATATAATAAACTAAAAAGTAGAAAATAAAATAAATGGTTAAAAAAAATTTTTAAAAAAAATTCTTTTCATTAACTAAAAAATGTACTGAAAAGTAAAAAATAAAAAATATTTTAAAGAAAGTGTGAAATTTCAATTTTAATGAAAAAGTTAATTAAAAGAATGGCGCATTTTTCATCAAAAATTGAAAATATAACTGTAAATCGCGTGAGATTTACAATAACCCTCAATTGTTTGCTTTGTTAATTTCAAATTCTAACAAAATTTTTTGATGAAAAATGCGCCATTCTTTTAATTAACTTTTTCATTAAAATTGAAATTTCACGCTTTCTTTAAAATATTTTTTATTTTTTACTTTTCAGTACATTTTTTAGTTAATGAAAAGAATTTTTTTTAAAAATTTTTTTTAACCATTTATTTTATATCTTACTAGCATAAAACCCGCGTGCCTTGCAACGCCTTTAAAAACTGTTTATTATGTGCAATGTTTTCCTTAAAAAAAAAAGTCAGCTGTTATTATCCCTAAAAAGGGTTTATTATAGTGCATTTTTTAATAAATATGGTAAACAAATTGCTGCGAATATCACCTCTGCTCAACAAATCTGCAAGTTTTGAAGCAGAGATTGGCATGTATATGTCATCAAGAAAAGTGACATTTTAGGGTTTGACGAACGTTCGTTAAGTTTGTTCGCCTATTTACGTGGGTGTAAGAAATTATGAAGCAATCACAAATGAATATTAAATAAAGTGAATTTCGAGTCATTCATTTCTACGTGAATATAGGGATGCACTGTCAAAATTTCAGCCCTTCAGCTTCAGAGGTTTGGGTTAACCCCATTTCATCCCCTTAGGGGATGCATTTCGAGTAATCGCCTCTTAGTGGATTTCCACGTCATTATAGGGATGCACTGTCCAAATTTCAACCCTGTAGCTCCAGTACCTAGTTTGGTAACCCCATTTCACCCCTTTGGGGGATGAATTTCGAAAAATCGCTTCTTAGTAAATGTCCACTTCATTATAGATATGCACTGTCAAAATTTCAGCCGTTTAGCTCCAGCGGTTTGACTTAACCTTCATCCGCTCGCGTGGGCGGCATATTGCCGCCCTTTATGCAAAAAAGCTCGTATCTCTTGATTCAGCCTCACTCTTTAGTAATAATTACAACTTTCTTTAATAATTTTTTTTATAAAAAAAGTGCTTTTGGGATTTTTGTAGAGCCCAACATTCCAAACCAGTATCATTTACCGACTTAAATTAGAGAAAAAGTTGATAATATTAACAAAAGGTGACGGGCGGCAAATTGCCGCCACGCGAGCGGTGGTGTGACTGTCGTCAACGCCAGCGGATGAAGGTTAACCCCATTTAACCTCCTCAGGGGATGAATTTCGAAAAATCGTTTCTTAATAGATGTCCACGTCATTAAGGGGATGCACTGTTCAAAATTTCAGCCCTAGAGCTCCAGCGGTTTGGGTAAACCCCATTTCACCCTCTTAGGGGATAAATTTCGAAAAATTGCCTTATAGTGGATGTCCACTCCATTATAGGGATGCACTGTTAAAATTCCAGCCTTATAACTTTAGCGGTTTGGATAAACCCCGCTTCACCCCCTTAAAGGATGAATTTTGAAAAATCGCTTCTTAGTGGATGTTCATGCCTTTATAAGGATGCACTGTCAAAATTTCAGCCCTATAGCTCCAGCGGTTTGGGTAAACCCCATTTCACCCCCTTAGGGGATAAATTTCGAAAAATCGCCTTATAGTGGATGTCCACGCCATTATAGGAAAGCACTGTTAAAATTTCAGCCCTATAAGTTTAGCGGTTTGGATAAACCCCGTTTCACCCCCTTAGGGGATGAATTTTGAAAAATCGCTTCTTAGTGGATGTTCACGCCATTATAGGTATGCACTGTCAAAATTTCAGCCCTATAGCTCCAGCGGTGTGGGTAAACCCCATTTCACCCCCTTAGGGGATGAATTTCGAAAAATCGCTTCTTAGTGGATGTCCACGCCATTATAGGGATGCACTGTCAAAATTTCAGCCCTATAGCTTTAGCGGTTTGTAAAAACCCCATTTCACACCCTTAGCGGATGAATTTCGAAAAATCGCTCTTTAGTGGATGTCCACGTCATTATAGGGATGCACTGTTAAAATTTCAACCCTATAGCTCCAGCGGTTTGGATAAACCCTATTTCACCCGCTTAAGGGATGAATTTCGAAAAATCGCTTTATAGTGGATGTCCACTCCATTATAGGGATGCACTGTCTAAATTTCAGCCCTATAGCTTTAGCGGTTTGTAAAAACCCTATTTCACACCCTTAGGGGATGAATTTCGAAAAATCGCTCTTTAGTGGATGTAAACGTCATTATAGGGATGCACTGTTAAAATTTCAACCCTATAGCTCCAGCGGTTTGGATAAACTCTATTTCACCCGCTTAAGGGATGAATTTCGAAAAATGGTTTTATAGTGGATGTCCACTCCATTATAGGGATGCACTGTCCAAATTTTAGCCCTATAGCTTTAGCGGTTTGGATAAACTCTATTTCACCCGCTTAAGGGATGAATTTCGAAAAATGGTTTTATAGTGGATGTCCACTCCATTATAGGGATGCACTGTCCAAATTTCAGCCCTATAGCTTTAGCGGTTTGTAAAAACCCTACTTCACACCCTTAGGGGATGAATTTCGAAAAATCGCTCTTTAGTGGATGTAAACGTCATTATAGGGATGCACTGTCAAAATTTTAGCCCTATAGCCTTAGCGGTTTGTAAAAACCCAATTTCACACCCTTAGGGGAAGAATTTCGAAAAATCGCTTCTTAGTGGATGTTCATGCCATTATAGGGATGCACTGTCAAAATTTCAGCCCTATAGCTCCAGCGGTTTGGGTAAACCCCATTTCACCCCCTTAGGGGATAAATTTCGAAAAATTGCCTTATAGTGGATGTCCACGCCATTATAGGAATGCACTGTTAAAATTTCAGCCCTATAAGTGTAGCGGTTTGGATAAACCCCGTTTCACCCTCTTAGGGGATGAATTTTGAAAAATCGCTTCTTAGTGGATGTTCACGCCATTATAGGTATGCACTGTCAAAATTTCAGCCCTATAGCTCCAGCGGTGTGGGTAAACCCCATTTCACTCCCTTAGGGGATGAATTTCGAAAAATCGCTTCTTAGTGGATGTCCACGCCATTATAGGGATGCACTGTCAAAATTTCAGCCCTATAGCTTTAGCGGTTTGTAAAAAGCCCATTTCACACCCTTAGCGGATGAATTTCGAAAAATCGCTCTTTAGTGGATGTCCACGTCATTATAGGGATGCACTGTTAAAATTTCAACCCTATAGCTCCAGCGGTTTGGATAAACCCTATTTCACCCGCTTAAGGGATGAATTTCGAAAAATCGCTTTATAGTGGATGTCCACTCCATTATAGGGATGCACTGTCCAAATTTCAGCCCTGTAGCTTTAGCGGTTTGTAAAAACTCTATTTCACACCCTTAGGGGATGAATTTCGAAAAATCGCTCTTTAGTGGATGTAAACGTCATTATAGGGATGCACTGTCAAAATTTCAGCCCTATAGCTTTAGCGGTTTGTAAAAACCAAATTTCACACCCTTAGGGGATGAATTTCGAAAAATCGCTCTTTAGTGGATGTCCACGTCATTATAGGGATGCACTGTTAAAATTTCAACCCTATAGCTCCAGCGGTTTGGATAAACTCTATTTCACCCGCTTAAGGGATGAATTTCGAAAAATCGCTTTATAGTGGATGTCCACTCCATTATAGGGATGCACTGTCCAAATTTCAGCCCTATAGCTTTAGCGGTTTGTAAAAACCCTACTTCACACCCTTAGAGGATGAATTTCGAAAAATCGCTCTTTAGTGAATGTAAACGTCATTATAGGGATGCACTGTCAAAATTTTAGCCCTATAGCTTTAGCGGTTTGTAAAAACCCAATTTCACACCCTTAGGGGAAGAATTTCGAAAAATCGCTCTTTAGTGGATGTAAACGTCATTATAGGGATGCACTGTCAAAATTTCAGCCCTATAGCTTTAGCGGTTTGTAAAAACCCCATTTTACACCCTTAGGGGATGAATTTCGAAAAATCGCTCTTTAGTGGATGTCCAAGTCATTATAGGGATCCACTGTTAAAATTTCAACCCTATAGCTCCAGCGGTTTGGATAAACCCCATTTCACCCCCTTAAGGGATGAATTTCGAAAAATCGCTTTATAGTGGATGTCCACTCCATTATAGGGATGCACTGTGCAAATTTCAGCCCTATAGCTTTAGCCGTTTGTAAAAACCCCATTTCACACCCTTAGGGGATGAATTTCGAAAAATCGCTCTTTAGTGGATGTAAACGTCATTATAGGGATGCACTGTCAAAGTTTCAGCCCTATAGCTTTAGCGGTTTGTAAAACCCCCATTTCACACCCTTAGGGGATGAATTTCGAAAAATCGCTCTTTAGTGGATGTCCACGTCATTATAGGGATCCACTGTTAAAATTTCAACCCTATAGCCCCAGCGGTTTGGATAAACCCCATTTCACCCCTGTTCCGTCCATGTTCCGTCCACTATAGTTAATTAATTGAATTTTAATAAAATTTGCTAAATTCCTTAATATTGAAATTATGAATCAATTATGTAATTATGAAAATATTGTGAACTCTAATGTAAAACCCATTGAACTCTGGATCACGAATTGGAAAACAGCTTTCTTTAGTACAAGAACTTCCTGGTCCAGAGTTCAACGGGTCGAGAAGTTTTACTGCAAGTTCTTGAGCAGTGACTCTCCAAACTCCAAGCTGTGAAGAAGTAGCAAACCAATAAAGTAAATTTATAACGTGGCTGCACGAGTCTCACTTTAATCCGTTAATACCATAACCGATAGTAGAACGGGTGTGGAAAAGCCCACATCAAAAACATTGGCGCCCGAGCAGGGACACTCGGTCCAAACCTTTCGTCGCGGGATTCATCATTTTTCGTCGTTGGACTCCGCAACCTCGACAAATTCCACAGTTTCGGTGGATTTGTCAACCTTTCGTCGCGGGATTCCTAATTTTTTCGTCGTTGGACTCCGCAACATCGATAAATTCCACCGTTTCGGTGGATTTGTCAACCTTTCGTCGTGGGATTTCCGTACAGATCATCGTGGGAGTCGTCGTCCTGCCTACACTACTAATAATTATTCCATGTAAGAAGTACCACCACGTGCTATAGCAAATTAGGAATATATCAGGTACGTGCAAATCTTTCTCTTCTATTCAACCATATACTACATATATATGTCTATATGTATCATTTGAGCCACGAGTGAACCAGCATTTCGCCGCATATAAACGGACATTCGGTCCATAAGTTCGTAGTTGGAGACCACAAAATTCCATAATTTCGTTGGAATTAGAATTCGTCGCGGGATTCCTCATTTTTCGTCGTGGGATTTCTCATTTTTTCACCGTTGGACTCCGCAACATCATTAAATTCCACAGTTTCGGTGGATTTATCAACGTTCGTCGAAGGATTCCTCTGCAAATCCATCATCATTAGCCCATCGTGGGATCAGCAGAATTTTGAAGGTGTTAAATTTATAGCAGTGTACATAGATCACCGTGGGAGTCGTCGTCCTGCCTACACCATATTACAAGTAAGAAGCACCACCATTTGCTATCGCAAAATAGGAGTTTACCAGGTACGTGCAAATCTTTCTTACATACATACATATATTCATATGTATATCATTTGGATCCATGCATGAACTTCATATTTAAGAATTTGATAAAAAATAAAGAAATCCAAATAAAATTTATGGAAGTGCACTTATTTCGCATGAAAGTGATTACCGTTGCCCTTGAAATTTTCGTTTTTGTTGAAAAAGAAGGCAATAGGAGAAATGTGAATTAAACCGCTCAAGGTTATTATTGAAATCCGTTTTTAAATAGAAATTGAAGGTGATTACCGTTGCCCTTGAAATTTCGTTTTTGAAAAAAAAAAAAATACAATAGGAGAAAATTTTGAGAAGAAACGTTTGTTGGAGTTGGTGCTTGTTATTAATTTTGGAATTTTCAAATAAATTTGTGCATATAAATACGTAGAAGCTCCATTTTCATGCTGATGCCGTTTATGGATCAACATTTTTTATAACTACAGGATTTCGTGGGAGCCAAGTTTTTAATTGGAACTACTTGTTTATTAGTTGGTTTATTGCGACATTTAAATTATAATTTTTTTTGGAAAGTCACCATTTTGGATTTGGGGCTGCTGCGTGGTGCTGACATTTTGAAGATATTGTTTGATTATTCTTAGTCGTTTCAATTTTAAAGGGATCAAGTTCATATAATTTTTTAAACCTTGTTTGGAACGTGGGTAGAGGTATAGGCCTTACGCTGAAGGATTAGCCAGTTTGCGAATTTCATTTATATAAATCAACTTGATAAAGAAGATTTGGTTAATTAGGAATATAAATCTCGATTGGTGTCATAGTCACAGCCCTTGTATTCGATTTCGTGGACCTCTACAAAGCGTGTTTAGTAAGGATTCGAGATGAGTGAGCTTTCAGAACTGAAAACCCAAAGGGCAACGACAAAAGGATGTCTTACAAGGTTGAAGACAATTGTCGACACAAAGGGTAGTACCCTATCGGGTGCAGAGCTTGAATGTCGTCTAGGAATATTCGAGTCATATTTCAAACAAATCCTGTCGTTTCAAACTTCGATTGAAAAACTTGCACCTGATGATGAGGGTGAAATTAAGGTTAGGGGTGAGCTTGAAGATCTCTACTGTGGAACAAAGTCGAAATTATTATCACTGTTAGCTGGTCATCGCAATTCTAGTTCTTTTCACGACCAGTCGTTATTGGTACCTTCTCTCAGCAAAAATAATTTACCCAAGTTGAAGTTGCCGCAATTCTCGGGTAAATATTCCGAGTTCCCAAATTTCATCGGATCGTTTACCAGGTTGGTGGACAACAACGAAGCATTGTCAGCCATCGAGAAATTTAATCACTTGATCTCATGTCTAACCGGTGCAGCATTACGCACAATCAAAGCGTTTGAGGTTACTGATGCTAATTATTTGAAAGCCTTGGCTCAACTTAAGGAGAGGTACGACAATAAATATTTAGCGTTCCAAGAGCATATTATGGGGTTGTTTAACTTACCAAAGGTAAATAAGAATTCCTCTCACCAACTGCGTTATTTAGTAGACAACACCAATGCTCATCTAAGTGCCTTGAGAAGTCTAGGTTCTGAAGCGGATATCACTAACGCATTGATTATTCATCTGGTGCATGCGAAGTTGGATCCCGAATCACAGAGCAGGTGGGAAGAGTCTCTGGAACATGCTAGTCTGCCAACGTGGGATAATTGTTGTAGTGTTTTGAATAGAAGGTGTCAATTCCTAGAAGCTAAGGAAAGCAAATCGGAGTGCAAGAGTGGTGGATCTTCATCGTCCTCGTCATCAAAGCTCGCGACCTGGACCCAAGGGAAGCCAAGGGTGAACTCGAACTCTACTTCGTTGACGGTTTCCAAATCTATTTGTCTTTTCTGCAACAGCCCTGACCATATTATAGATGATTGCCTAGAGTTTCTGAAGCTGTCTGTTATAGGTAGATTTCAATTTGCTAAAAGGAGAGCACTGTGCATCAATTGTTTAGCCAAAGGGCATAGCGTTAAGAAATGCCCTTCGAAGAAATGTGGTGTCTGTTCTATGCCTCATCATATACATCTACATAGGTACTCAGCGAACTCAGGACTGCCTAATAATAATGCATTGCTCACTCAATCGCATGATCCTAAGCCATCAGACCTTAATGTTAGCTCGTCACTATTATCTTTGGATAAGGTTCGAAAACAAGTTTTCCTTGCATCCGCGGTCGTTAAAGTAAAGTCTAATGCTGGTCATTTCCACCCAACCAGGACACTGCTAGATTCAGCATCCCAACTAAACTTTATCTCGGAGAGCCTAGTCAACACTTTAAACCTGAAGCGGACCAGGGCGGATTTAACTATGTTTGGAATATGCGATATTCCCACAGAAATTCGTTGGACTACCCAAGTTACTATTTGCTCTCGAACTTGTGACTTCGCAATCAATTTAGTATGTTACATCCTTCCACATATAACCGGTCTGAAGCCTGAAAGTGCAGTTGCTGTAGATAGTTGGAACATTCCAGCTAATATCAAATTAGCCGATCCATTGTTCTTCAAGCCGCATAAAGTAGACCTTCTCATTGGAGCAGAGATTTTCTTTGATCTTCTTTGTGTGGGACAAATAAAACTGAATCACAATTTGCCCACCTTACAGAAAACAGTCTTCGGCTGGGTAGTCTCGGGGCGATATACTCAGTCAACCCCTTCACAAACCTCTTTGGCGGCGCTCGCACCGGATGCTATTAGTGCACAGGAAACCTTCGAAGGGACAGATATTGGCGATGCGACTTTACACGAGTTAGTTGAAAGGTTTTGGAAAGAAGAGGATTTGGACCGTGAGACACCTTCCTTGAGCGTTGAGCAGGCAGAATGTGAGGCAATGTTTTGTAAAACAGTGCGCCGTTTACCGGACGGCAGGTTCATGGTCAAGCTGCCCTTTAAGGAGTCTGCAGTTGAGTTCCCAAATTCTTTAAATATAGCTCGTCGTCGTTTGCACTACTTAGTTAGAAAACTGGATAAAGACCCCGAGCTGAAATTAAAATACTCGCAGTTCTTGGAAGAATATCTTTCTGCTGGACACATGGAGGAGATTAGTATGGAGCATCTGCCGAAGAGACATTACTTCATGCCGCATCACTGTGTATTACGGCCGGATAGTTCGACCACAAAACTTCGGGTGGTCTTTGATGCCTCCTGTCGGACGGATGCGAACCAGTCACTCAACGACAACCTTATGATTGGACCCACCATACAAGATGATATATTCTCTATTATATGCCGATTCCGGTGTCATAAATTGGCTTTAACTGCAGATATCTCTGCCATGTACAGGCAAATTCTAGTATATCCCGAGGATCGCAACTACCAACTCATCGTCTGGAGAGACAATCCTTCAGAAGCTATAAGAATTTTTCGCCTAAAAACTGTAACGTATGGCACAGCGTCTGCGCCATTCCTCGCTACGCGATGCTTGAGTCAACTTGCCAAGGACTATTGTTCTACACTGCCCAAGGCCTCTCGGATAGTGGAGAAAGATTTCTATATGGATGACCTACTGACCGGAGCAGATAGTCGCGAAGAACTCATGGAAATCCGAAACAGCGTAGATAAGATTTTAAAGAGTGGACAATTTTGCTTAAGAAAATGGTATTCAAATGATTCGCATTTCTTGTCAGAAATTCCTGCCGATGAACGGGAAAAGACTTTGAGGATCAATGATGTCGACGTCGTTAAGGCGCTAGGAATTATTTGGGACGCCGCTGCGGATGAGTTTCGATTTCAATTTAATTCGCAGGTCTCCATGTCCTCAAAGGTCACGAAACGACTCATATTGTCGGTTACTGCGCGATTGTTCGACCCTCTTGGATTTATAAACCCTGTAGTGGTACGCGCGAAGATTTTTCTGCAAGAGCTTTGGTTGTTGAAAGTGAATTGGGACGAGTCAATACCTCAAAGTTTAGAATCCAATTGGCGTAACTTCGAGAATCAATTGAAGGCCCTCAATGACATACGAATTCCGCGTTTGGTACTTTGTGTAGGTAAGGCGACGACAATGGAGCTTCATGGATTTGCCGATGCTTCTACCAGAGCTTACGGTTGCTGTATATACTTACGATCCATCAGTGAGACTGGAGACATTTCCGTGCACTTCTTGGCGGCTAAGTCTAAGGTAGCCCCAATCAGAGTATCTAGGTCGTTACCTTGCTTGGAACTTTGCGCAGCCCTGCTTTTAGCGAAGCTTCTTGCAAAGATTCACGACAGCTTACCGAAATGTATTGAAGGACATTACCTTTGGACTGATTCGGAAATTGTACTTGATTGGCTGTCGAGCCATTCGTCTAACTGGAAGGTTTATGTCGCAAATCGTGTGGCCGAAATCCAGCAATTGACATCTGAAGCAACGTGGAGGCACGTCAACTCAAAAGCAAACCCAGCGGATATTGTTTCCCGTGGTATGATGGTGGAGGACCTTCCTAATTCGATTTGGTTTTCGGGACCAGAATTTTTAAGACAATCGATGGACAACTGGCCCCCTTCGAAAAAACGTCATGTGAGCATTGACGAGTTACCGGAACGCAGGAAAGTCAAATCAATCTTAGTATGCTGCATCTCGGATAGTTTCCTGAATACCATTTATGCCTGTAGCGACTTTAATAGAAATTGCCGGCGGTTTGCATATGTTTTTCGTTTTTACCAAAATCTGCAAGCGAAGAAGAGGAAACAGTTGGTGAAGACGGGAGAACTAACACCATCGGAGATCGACAGAGCCTTCATGGTAATTGTATGGGCTATCCAGCAACGTGAATTCGTCGAGGAGATCCGAAATCTCGAACAAGGAAGGGAGATTTCGAAACAAAGTAGCTTACGAAAACTCAACCCATTTTTGGAGGATTTTACGGTTTCAAACATCAAACTACTGAAAGTAGGCGGGCGATTAAATCTAGCGGACGCACCAGTGGATTATCGGTTTCCGATTTTATTACCACGAAGGAACGATTTCGTACAATCTTACATAAGATACTTACATCACAAAAACTTCCACGCTGGACCACAAGCGCTGCTGGGGATTATCCATCAAAGATTTTGGATTGTAAACGCTCGCGGATGCGTGAGAAAGATAGTTCGCAACTGTATTCATTGCATCAAGTATCGGCCTCGACTAACGCAACAAATAATGGGTTCCTTACCTAAGGCCAGGGTCAACGTGTCGTTACCATTCACTCATAGTGGAGTAGATTTTTGTAGACCCATCATGACTACACATCGCATACGAGGGAAGGCACCGTATAAATCCTACGTAGCTATTTTCGTTTGCTTCGTCACTCGAGCTGTTCACATTGAGGTGGTGTCCGACCTCACTTCCGAGGCATTCATAGCTGCACTTAAAAGGTTCACCAGCCGAAGAAATCTATGCCAGCATCTTTATTGTGACAACGCTACTAATTTTGTGGGCGCTCGTCGATTGCTGGAGGAGTTTAAAAAGGCCTTCAATCAGGAAATCAACCAGAAGCAGATCGCGTCTTGGTGCAGCAATAACGGCATTGAGTTCCACCATATCCCTCCACGAGCGCCCCACTTTGGTGGACTGTGGGAGGCAGCGGTCAAGTCTGCTAAGGGGCACCTCTACCGCACTTTGCAACACGCCCTGTTGACGTTTGAAGAATTGACAACTGTAATGGCCCAGATTGAAGGATGCCTAAATTCAAGACCCATCACTCCACTCTCCTCAGATCCTAACGATTATCAGGCTTTAACCCCCTCTCATTTCCTCACACAGGCTCCCCTTGAGCCTGTGCTTGAACCTTTTTTCGATATAAATAAACTTGCATATCTTCGTAGGTGGCAACGAGTCTCGGCGTTGCATCAACATTTCTGGAGACGTTGGTCAAAGGAATACCTGCACCAGCTTCAACAAAGGGGCAAATGGCGTACCAAAGAAGGCAACCTCCAAGTCGGGACCTTAGTTCTAGTACATCAAGACGACATTCCAACATACAAATGGAAGTTAGCTCGCGTGGTGCGTACATTCCCGGGGGCCGACGGCTGTATAAGGGTGGTGGAATTAAAGACGCCTCAGGGAATTCTCCAGCGGCCGGTGCACAAGTTGGCACCACTACCGACTCAGGATTGAAGATTGGAACTTTTACGATCGTTCCAACGGGGGCGGTATGTTCCGTCCATGTTCCGTCCACTATAGTTAATTAATTGAATTTTAATAAAATTTGCTAAATTCCTTAATATTGAAATTATGAATCAATTATGTAATTATGAAAATATTGTGAACTCTAATGTAAAACCCATTGAACTCTGGATCACGAATTGGAAAACAGCTTTCTTTAGTACAAGAACTTCCTGGTCCAGAGTTCAACGGGTCGAGAAGTTTTACTGCAAGTTCTTGAGCAGTGACTCTCCAAACTCCAAGCTGTGAAGAAGTAGCAAACCAATAAAGTAAATTTATAACGTGGCTGCACGAGTCTCATTTTAATCCGTTAATACCATAACCGATAGTAGAACGGGTGTGGAAAAGCCCACATCAAAAACAACCCCCTTAAGGGATGAATTTCGAAAAATCGCTTTATAGTGGATGTCCACGCCATTATAGAGATGCACTGTCAAAATTTCAGCCCTATAGCTTTAGCGGTTTGTAATAACCCCATTTCACACCCTTAGGGGATGAATTTCGAAAAATCGCTCTTTAGTCGATGTAAACGTCATTATAGGGATGCACTGTCAAAAATTCAGCCCTATAGCTTTAGCGGTTTGTAAAAACCCCATTTCACACCCTTAGGGTCTGAATTTCGAAAAATCGCTCTTTAGTGGATGTCCACGTCATTATAGGGATGCACTGTTAAAATTTCAACCCTATAGCTCCAGCGGTTTGGATAAACCCCATTTCACCCCCTTAAGGGATGAATTTCGAAAAAGCGCTTTATAGTGGATGTCCACTCCATTATAGGGTTGCACTGTCCAAATTTCAGCCCTATAGCTTTAGCGGTTTGTAAAAACCCTATTTCACACCCTTAGGGGATGAATTTCGAAAAATCGCTCTTTAGTGGATGTCCACGTCATTATAGGGATGCACTGTTAAAATTTCAACCTTATAGCTCCAGCGGTTTGGATAAACCCTATTTCACCCGCTTAAGGGATGAATTTCGAAAAATCGCTCTTTAGTGGATGTCCACGTCATTATAGGGATGCACTGTTAAAATTTCAACCCTATAGCTCCAGCGGTTTGGATAAACTCTATTTCACCCGCTTAAGGGATGAATTTCGAAAAATCGCTTTATAGTGGATGTCCACTCCATTATAGGGATGCACTGTCCAAATTTCAGCCCTATAGCTTTAGCGGTTTGTAAAAACCCTACTTCACACCCTTAGAGGATGAATTTCGAAAAATCGCTCTTTAGTGAATGTAAACGTCATTATAGGGATGCACTGTCAAAATTTTAGCCCTATAGCTTTAGCGGTTTGTAAAAACCCAATTTCACACCCTTAGGGGAAGAATTTCGAAAAATCGCTCTTTAGTGGATGTAAACGTCATTATAGGGATGCACTGTCAAAATTTCAGCCCTATAGCTTTAGCGGTTTGTAAAAACCCCATTTTACACCCTTAGGGGATGAATTTCGAAAAATCGCTCTTTAGTGGATGTCCAAGTCATTATAGGGATCCACTGTTAAAATTTCAACCCTATAGCTCCAGCGGTTTGGATAAACCCCATTTCACCCCCTTAAGGGATGAATTTCGAAAAATCGCTTTATAGTGGATGTCCACTCCATTATAGGGATGCACTGTCCAAATTTCAGCCCTATAGCTTTAGCCGTTTGTAAAAACCCCATTTCACACCCTTAGGGGATGAATTTCGAAAAATCGCTCTTTAGTGGATGTAAACGTCATTATAGGGATGCAGTGTCAAAGTTTCAGCCCTATAGCTTTAGCGGTTTGTAAAACCCCCATTTCACACCCTTAGGGGATGAATTTCGAAAAATCGCTCTTTAGTGGATGTCCACGTCATTATAGGGATCCACTGTTAAAATTTCAACCCTATAGCCCCAGCGGTTTGGATAAACCCCATTTCACCCCCTTAAGGGATGAATTTCGAAAAATCGCTTTATAGTGGATGTCCACGCCATTATAGAGATGCACTGTCAAAATTTCAGCCCTATAGCTTTAGCGGTTTGTAATAACCCCATTTCACACCCTTAGGGGATGAATTTCGAAAAATCGCTCTTTAGTCGATGTAAACGTCATTATAGGGATGCACTGTCAAAAATTCAGCCCTATAGCTTTAGCGGTTTGTAAAAACCCCATTTCACACCCTTAGGGTCTGAATTTCGAAAAATCGCTCTTTAGTGGATGTCCACGTCATTATAGGGATGCACTGTTAAAATTTCAACCCTATAGCTCCAGCGGTTTGGATAAACCCCATTTCACCCCCTTAAGGGATGAATTTCGAAAAAGCGCTTTATAGTGGATGTCCACTCCATTATAGGGTTGCACTGTCCAAATTTCAGCCCTATAGCTTTAGCGGTTTGTAAAAACCCTATTTCACACCCTTAGGGGATGAATTTCGAAAAATCGCTCTTTAGTGGATGTCCACGTCATTATAGGGATGCACTGTTAAAATTTCAACCCTATAGCTCCAGCGGTTTGGATAAACCCTATTTCACCCGCTTAAGGGATGAATTTCGAAAAATCGCTCTTTAGTGGATGTCCACGTCATTATAGGGATGCACTGTTAAAATTTCAACCCTATAGCTCCAGCGGTTTGGATAAACCCTATTTCACCCGCTTAAGGGATGAATTTCGAAAAATCGCTTTATAGTGGATGTCCACTCCATTATAGGGATGCACTGTTAAAATTTCAACCCTATAGCTCCAGCGGTTTGGATAAACCCCATTTCACCCCCTTAAGGGATGAATTTCGAAAAATCGCTTTATAGTGGATGTCCACGTCATTATAGGGATGCACTGTTAAAATTTCAACCCTATAGCTCCAGCGGTTTGGATAAACCCTATTTCACCCCCTTAAGGGATGAATTTCGAAAAATCGCTTTATAGTGGATGTCCACTCCATTATAGGGTTGCACTGTCCAAATTTCAGCCCTATAGCTTTAGCGGTTTGTAAAAACCCTATTTCACACGCTTAGGGGATGAATTTCGAAAAATCGCTCTTTAGTGGATTACTGGATGTATACGTCATTATAGGGATGCACTGTCAAAATTTCAGCCCTATAGCTTTAGCGGTTTATAAAAACCCCATTTCACACCCTTAGGGGATGAATTTCGAAAAATCGCTCTTTAGTGGATGTCCACGTCATTAGGGATCCACTGTTAAAATTTCAACCCTATAGCTCCAGCGGTTTGGATAAACCCCATTTCACCCCCTTAAGGGATGAATTTCGAAAAATCGCTTTATAGTGGATGTCCACTCCATTATAGGGATGCACTGTCCAAATTTCAGCCCTATAGCTTTAGCCGTTTGTAAAAACCCCATTTCACACCCTTAGGGGATGAATTTCGAAAAATCGCTCTTTAGTGAATGTAAACGTCATCATAGGGATGCACTGTCAAAATTTCAGCCCTATAGCTTTAGCGGTTTGTAAAAACCCCATTTCATACCCTTAGGGGCTGAATTTCGAAAAATCGCTCTTTAGTGGATGTCCACGTCATTATAGGGATGCACTGTTAAAATTTCAACCCTATAGCTCCAGCGGTTTGGATAAACCCCATTTCACCCCCTTAAGGGATGAATTTCGAAAAATCGCTTTATAGTGGATGTCCACGCCATTATAGAGATGCACTGTCAAAATTTCAGCCCTATAGCTTTAGCCGTTTGTAAAAACCCCATTTCACACCCTTAGGGGATGAATTTCGAAAAATCGCTCTTTAGTGGATGTAAACGTCATTATAGGGATGCACTGTCAAAATTTCAGCCCTATAGCTTTAGCGGTTTGTAAAAACCCCATTTCACACCCTTAGGGGCTGAATTTCGAAAAATCGCTCTTTAGTGGATGTCCACGTCATTATAGGGATGCACTGTTAAAATTTCAACCCTATAGCTCCAGCGGTTTGGATAAACCCTATTTCACCCGCTTAAGGGATGAATTTCGAAAAATCGCCTTATAGTGGATGTCCACTCCATTATAGGGATGCACTGTCCAAATTTCGGCCCTATAGCTTTAGCGGTTTGTAAAAACCCTACTTCACACCCTAAGGGGATGAATTTCAAAAATCGCTCTTTAGTGGATGTAAACGTCATTATAGGGATGCACTGTTAAAATTCTAGCCCTATAGCTTTAGCGGTTTGTAAAAACCCCATTTCACACCCTTAGGGAAGAATTTCGAAAAATCGCTCTTTAGTGGATGTAAACGTCATTATAGGGATGCACTATCAAAATTTCAGCCCTATAGCTTTAGCGGTTTGTAAAAAACCCATTTCACACCCTTAGGGGATGAATTTCGAAAAATCGCTCTTTAGTGGATGTCCAAGTCATTATAGGGATCCACTGTTAAAATTTCAACCCTATAGCTCCAGCGGTTTGGATAAACCCCATTTCACCCCCTTAAGGGATGAATTTCGAAAAATCGCTTTATAGTGGATGTCCACTCCATTATAGGGATGCACTGTCCAAATTTCAGCCCTATAGCTTTAGCCGTTTGTAAAAACCCCATTTCACACCCTTAGGGGATGAATTTCGAAAAATCGCTCTATAGTGAATGTAAACGTCATCATAGGGATGCACTGTCAAAATTTCAGCCCTATAGCTTTAGCGGTTTGTAAAAACCCCATTTCACACCCTTAGGGGCTGAATTTCGAAAAATCGCTCTTTAGTGGATGTCCACGTCATTATAGGGATGCACTGTTAAAATTTCAACCCTATAGCTCCAGCGGTTTGGATAAACCCCATTTCACCCCCTTAAGGGATGAATTTCGAAAAATCGCTTTATAGTGGATGTCCACGCCATTATAGAGATGCACTGTCAAAATTTCAGCCCTATAGCTTTAGCCGTTTGTAAAAACCCCATTTCACACCCTTAGGGGATGAATTTCGAAAAATCGCTCTTTAGTGGATGTAAACGTCATTATAAGGATGCACTGTCAAAATTTCAGCCCTATAGCTTTAGCGGTTTGTAAAAAACCCCATTTCACACCCTTAGGGGCTGAATTTCGAAAAATCGCTCTTTAGTGGATGTCCACGTCATTATAGGGATGCACTGTTAAAATTTCAACCCTATAGCTCCAGCGGTTTGGATAAACCCTATTTCACCCCCTTAAGGGATGAATTTCGAAAAATCGCTTTATAGTGGATGTCCACTCCATTATAGGGTTGGACTGTCAAAATTTCAGCCCTATAGCTTTAGCGGTTTGTAAAAACCCTATTTCACACCCTTAGGGGATGAATTTCGAAAAATCGCTCTTTAGTGGATTACTGGATGTATACGTCATTATAGGGATGCACTGTCAAAATTTCAGCCCTATAGCTTTAGCGGTTTGTAAAAACCCCATTTCACACCCTTAGGGGATGAATTTCGAAAAATCGCTCTTTAGTGGATGTCCACGTCATTAGGGATCCACTGTTAAAATTTCAACCCTATAGCTCCAGCGGTTTGGATACACCCAATTACACCCCCTTAAGGGATGAATTTCGAAAAATCGCTTTATAGTGGATGTCCACGTCATTATAGGGATGCACTGTTAAAATTTCAACCCTATAGCTCCAGCGGTTTGGATAAACCCTATTTCACCCCCTTAAGGGATGAATTTCGAAAAATCGCTTTATAGTGGATCTCCACGTCATTATAGGGATGCACTGTTAAAATTTCAACCCTATAGCTCCAGTTGTTTGGATTAACCCTATTTCACCCCTTAATGGATGAATTTCGAAAAATCGCTTTATAGTGGATGTCCACTCCACTATAGGGTTGCACTGTCCAAATTTCAGCCCTATAGCTTTAGCCGTTTGTAAAAACCCTATTTCACACGCTTAGGGGATGAATTTCGAAAAATCGCTCTTTAGTGGATGTCCACGTCATTAGGGATGAACTGTTAAAATTTCAACCCTAGAGCTCCAGCGGTTTGGATAAACCCCATTTCACCCCCTTAAGGGATGAATTTCGAAAAATCGCTTCTTAGCGGATGTCCACGCCATTATAGGGATGCACTGTCAAAATTTCAGCCCTATAGCTCCAACGGTTTGGATAAACCCCATTTCACCCCCTTAGGGGATGAATTTCGAAAAATCGCTTTATAGTGGATGTCCACTCCATTATAGGGATGCACTGTCCAAATTTCAGCCCTATAGCTCCAGCGGTTTGGATAACCCCCATTTCACCCCCTTAGGGGATGAATTTCGAAAAATCGCTTTTTAGTGGATGTCCACGCAATTATAGGCATGTACTGTCAAAATTTCAGCCCTTTAGCTCCAGCGGTTTAGGTTGTGGGTTGTCTGTCAGTCAGTTACTTTTTATACAATAGAAAAAAAAGTAAAGATAAAAAATCCCCTTACAACTTATTGAACCCCATTTCTCCCCCTTAAACCCTTTTTTTCTCCATAAAAAGTAGCCTATGTCCGTCTCCAAGGTCTAAACTATGTCTGTAGCAAATTTCATCAAGATCGGTTTAGTGGTTTAGGCGTGAAAGCGTAACAGACAGACAGACAGACAGACAGACAGACAGAGTTACTTTCGCATTTATAATATTAGTAAGGATTAAATACAATTCTTCTTTTATATAATTCCTATAATGGTTTTTGTTTTTACCTAATACAACTACTAAAAGCGAGATATCCTACGCACAACGATGAGTTTGGTCTGGGACAGCAAGGAGTGCGGACGTCTGCTGGTCCGGTCCCTATTTTCGCGGCGTGAATTGCACCAAATAAAAAAAAATCAGACCCAAAAAACTTTAAAAAACAGTGAAAAGTGAGAACAGAACCACACATATATGGGTGATTGTCATGAAATGGGAGTTTTTGAGATTTGAACAAAAATTTGTGAACAAAAAAAAAGTGCTGAAAAAAAATTTTCTCATGTGTTTTCAACATTATTTTGAAGTACTTTCTGTATATTTCCACATAAATACACACGAGGTATAGACAGTGAGAAGTTTATATCGAAAAGCCGAAATTATATGGCTTCGGAGGCGACAATTACGGTAGCGACATTTCATCGAAAAATCCGTCGCTTTCATGATCAATGAGAGCAAACAATTTTTCCGAAAATTTGCTTGCTCTACAAATGCAAACAAATATACCGAACCGAGTTAAAAGAGATTTGCAACACATATCACAACGAAAACACACATTACGGAGGCGACAGTTTTTTTTTCTTCGATAATTTTCTTGAGGGTTGCTCTCTTGTTTATAAATTGTTCACAGTCTAAACGTCCGGCGAGGATAAACATTCATAAAGAAACTTGTGACGATTCGGTTTCACTACTTAGTGCCACTTGACAACCAATTTGTCGTTGCGTGTGCGCTATTTTTATAGTTTTTATTGAAATTTGCAACAAACAACAGTCAGAATGTAAACACTGACATCTAACTAAGCAGGTATCCGCCCGCGTAATACATACCGGTGATCAGTTTCGGAATACTGCTGCTATCGTTTGAGACCCTAGGCGCGCGGCAATAATGCACTGTTTTTCCGTAAACGTAGTCCCGTGACGTAAAAGCGGAAAATGGACAGGTTACGGAGGCGACATTTTCGGTGGTCGAAGGGCCGTCATTTTGTTCAAGAGTGCTTGCCGCGGGAGGCGATGAAGGAGAGAATGTTTTATTACTGGATGGAGATTTTCACCCCAGAAAAAATTTGTTAGAGGCGTTGTAGCTAGAGAACAACGGCCAGCCAGCCATTACCCCCATTTCATGACAATCACCCATATAAATTCCTCCATCAAAGCAGTGAAATAAAAAAAAAAAAAGTGAACAATCGAAATTCTCGCGCCGCATTTAAAAGCCTTCACCCTTCAATAGACAAGACACGCGACCGACGAACAGCAGAAGTAAGTACCCTTGCTCGCCCTACCGAAACCCGAATCCCGGACCTGCAAGTGTCGCGCCCGAAATCTGTCGGTCGATGAAATTTGTCCCGTCTCAAAAGGCATAACACTTTGACGCGAACAAATTTTATCGACTCTGATGGTTGCGGCAGATGTAATTTCGGGAAATATCCCAGAGAATGTGGCGAATGAGCCCGCGCAACCGAAGTCCCGTTACAGGTCATGCTTTGTTATTGACTTTTGTAATATTCGTGGACTTCATGCGAATTTCTCTTTTGTTGAGTGCCACTTATCTAATTATAAACCCCCAATCTTCGCACTGAGTGAAACCCAAATATCACCCGATAATAACTTAGGTCATTACCAGGTGTCGGGATACACTTTAGTGCACAATCTCTCTCCCCATAGGGGTACTGCCATCTATGTTGAGGAGGACGTGGCTTATTGTAAAATATTTTCAAGCACGACTTCAGATTTTAATTATATTTGGATTAAAATCATTTTCAAAAGCCACGTCATATTCTTCTGCTTCCTATACAGAAGTCCTAACATAAGTAACGAAGCCTCCATTTCATCATTTGATACTATTTCCGAACAAATCTCGGGATTTTTGTCGTCCAATCCTGGAGTGTGAAATTATCGTTGCGAGTGATTTCAATGTTCATAACGCAAACTGGCTGACTTACTCAAATGGCACCAGTGTTTCTGGCAAGGACGTCGAGCTCTTTGCAGACACCAATAATTTACATCAAATTGTGGATCATCCCACGAGAGTCCCTGATGTTGCCGATCAAGGAAACCATCTCCTTGATCTTTTTCTCACTTCCCACCCAGAGCGATACTCCGTCGAAGTTGATTCACCTCTCGGCAATTCGGACCACTGCTTAATTAGCGCTAGCTTCCCATTCGAATTTCCCATCCCTCCCAAACCAGTTAGGAGAACTGTATGGCATTATGGGAAGGCCAATTGGCTGGGGCTAATTAATTTCTTCCGAGCTACTGACTGGAATCAGTGTTTCCGAACCAAAAACGTCAACTCTGCCACTATCCGTATCACTAAAATCATACAGGCAGGAATGCATTTGTACATTCCTCATTCTACTAAATCTGTGAAGGCTAGGCCCAACAGATGGTTTAATCAGGAGTGTATGCATGCAATCAGAAACAAAGAAGCCGCCTTTCGAGCTTACAAGAGCTCCCCGAGTGAATCGCTCCGTGAAGAGTATATAAAACTAAGAAATTCCTGTAAAGTCACCATCAGGAACGTCAAAAATTCATTTGACAGTAAGTTGAGAAGTAAACTCCTTAATGCAACCTCTGGTAGCAAAAACTTCTGGTCCTTGATAAGTTCCATAAAGAAGAATTTCACTGCATCTACAACTCCTTCATTCATTCACGATAAGAAGGTGATAACAGACAGAAAAGCCAAGGCCGATTTATTAGCATCTCTGTTTGCTTCAAATTCTTCCCTATCCGAAACTGATGCGCTACCCCCAGTTCTCGAGCACAATGCTCATTTAATGGACAGGGTTTTCTTCAGGACTCGCGAGGTGTACAGGTGCCTCAAGGAGCTCGATGTCAACAAATCCACTGGACCCGATAATATACCCTCTATCGTCTTAAAACAATGCGCCTCACTTTTGGCTAAACCTCTGCGCAAACTTTTTGCCCTATCATACTCCTCCGGAGTTTACCCAGACTCTTGGAAACTTGCCCATGTTCAGCCAATTCCGAAAAAAGGTGAAGCCAGCGACCCCTTAAACTACCGCCCAATAGCAATTACTTATATTCTCTCCAAAACCATGGAGACGATAATCAACAAAAAGCTTATGGGATATCTAGAATCCAACCTACTCATAAACGACAGACAATATGGCTTCCGCCAGAAAAGATCCACCGGCGATCTTTTAGTCTGTCTTACAGAACACCTCAGCCGTAGTCTGCATGGATCTGGCGAGTCTAGTCTGGTTGCTCTAGATATCTCCAAGGCTTTCGATAGAGTTTGGCACTCAGCCCTGATAGCCAAACTCAAAGCTATTGGAGTCGACTCACTTCTACAGAAGTGGATCGAGAACTTCCTTTCCGGCCGTTCAATCAAAGTAGTATTGGATGGCGTCAAATCCGCATCCCACCCGATCTCTGCGGGGGTCCCCCAGGGGTCAATCTTATCACCGGCCCTATTTCTTATCTTTATAAATGACCTTCTTTCAATCCCCTCCAACCCACTTCTCAGCTTCGCTGACGACGGTACTCTATGGTACTCGTACAGCTTCGATACAAGGCAGACTCATGCCAGATCCTGTCTTGATGATCGCGAACGTATTTCCAACTCTATTAATAACGACATTGAACTGATTCTAAAGTGGGGAGAGAAGAATCGTGTTGAATTCAACTCCGACAAAACCAAGTACTGTCTTATCTCCAAAAAGAAGTTCAACACCCCTCCACCCTTGAAAGTGAATGAAGTTCAACTAATGGCCGAACCATCCTTACACATCTTAGGCGTGACATTAGCCAAGGACTTGCGATGGAATGACCACATATTCCAAATCGCCAAACAAGGATCTCAGTGCTTGGGATTTCTTAAGAGGTGTAAGTTCCTCCTCCAGCCATCGGCCCGTGCTGTTATTTATAAATCCTACATTCGGCCTCTTCTCGAATACAACTCCCTCGTTTGGGGCGGCGCTACAATAACCACCTTGGCATGGTTAGATAAGGTCCAAAAAAAGGCCCTTAAATTAATTGATGACGACACCGCTTGCTCCAACATCGACCCCCTCAGCCACCGTAGGAATGTAGCAGCACTGACAAAATTTTATCGCTACTATCATAGTGGCTGTTCCTCCGAGCTAAACGCTCTCCTGCCTCCACGGCATTCTTATACCCGCACCACCAGATTAGCCCACTCGTCTCATTCCCTCCACCTGCAACTCCCCCTTTCACGCACTCAACAAGATATGAATTCGTTTGTTAATAGAACAACTCGGCTTTGGAATAATCTCTCGCAGTCAGTATTTCCGAGCTCCTACAACATCCAAGAGTTCAAACGCAGGGTTCATCACCACCTTCTTCAATACCCCCCGTTCCTTTATAACCCCTCCAACCCCCCTCCCCCGTACTAAGCTTACTGCTAGACATTGCACCATGACGTGACAAATGACATGACGGACTAGTAGTACAAAGGGTGATTCCTGAGCTTAGCACTGCCACATAAAAAAAAAAGTATGTGTGATGTAGCTTGTTTGAACATCATTATTCTTTGCTAATATAAATAAATGCAATTTTTAGAGATTTTACCCTGGAATTTAAGGTCTATCACAAGACAATTCAGACGTTGACTGAATTGTAGTTAGTATATGTGTAATATATACTTCGTCTGTACAAAAAAAAAAAAAAACAATATGTAAAGAAAAATGAAAATAAAAATTGCAAAAAGACCCATAATCTTTTGTTATTAATAACCCCTTTTTTTCAGTTTTAGAATAGGCATAAATATATTCTTGCAAGTTTAAACAAAAAAAAAAAAACATTTCGATTCGGTTCCACCAACACAAAAAAATAACTAGCGGATGCTTATTACGCTCCTTCTATATACTCGGACCTTCCCTGATACCATTGCCACTTATCCCAGAAAAAACTTCTCCCTGGATGTATCGATATTGGGAAAGACTACCAATCATAACCCGCGTCAATCGTATCGGATTTACTTTACAACTTATATATCAAAAAAAAGGATGATACTCACATGCCAATGATGAAATTTTGTTTAAGGCGTTCATTGTACTTATCACTCACTCATTACACTTATCACTCATTGTTAATCGGCGGAATCGTCATTTCACCTCCCATCTTCGAAACTATCCAAAAATTTAGTGTGAGGTGTGGGTATCTTCTTCCTGTTTTTTTTTCTTCAGTTGATAATTCGTTGTAAACGGACAATTCAGAAAACTTAGATCTCCAAAGAATATCCCTATTATTACATACAAATTATAAATTAATACCTCAGTCAAGTGCTTCCATTTAACTCCCCTAACTCCCCTAACTATTTCTATTTTCTCACAGACTATAAAAAAAACAAAGAAAATATTCCTCTTTTTTCTTATTTTCCAGATTTAACAAAACTTTTCAACTTTTTCACTCTCTCACTGCCGGCCAGTCTCCTCGCCAGCCGCTAGAATCCAACTCCACTTTTTGGGCTTTTTCGATACCCGCTTCACGATGACTTTTTTCTGACTCCTCTCTTTGTCCTCTCGGCCCCCGATCAGGCGATCGCTCGTAGGAAGGAACAAAAAAAAGAACCGCTATCCCGCATTCCTGGCGCTTCTTTTATTTTTTTTTCTTTACTGACATTTTGGCCTGGTATTGGTGTATAATTCTGCTGACATGTTGATACGGGGTTGCCATTTGTAATTTACCGGGATTTTTAGGAACTGGTCGTTAATTTTGGTTTTCTAGAATTGGAATTTTTACAGGCGACCGTTACAGCGCGCGCCACTTAAGGTAGGTTTACATTTGCAAGTGCTTTCGCGAAAGTCACTTTCACGAAAGTAAATAGAATAGGGCTCTATCCACTTGCGCAAGTGCTAGTTCACTGTCATGCAGTGTTTACATGGCGTAAGTGGAAGCGAAAGTTAGACTTTCATGTCAAAAACGACTTACTTTCGCGAAAGTACTTGCAAATGTAAACCTTACTTTAGATGTCGCCAGAGGAGAGGGGACTCGAAAACAATAAA
Source organism: Thereva unica (assembly GCA_949987705.1). NCBI lineage: Eukaryota > Metazoa > Arthropoda > Insecta > Diptera > Therevidae > Thereva > Thereva unica. Next base: position 54,897 of record CATLJY010000866.1, on the reverse strand, counting down.
TGGGGGCCTGCTAAGGTGTTTTTTTTTTGTTTGGGCAACGTGTGGCTCACCCACTCCCTGAGACAGAGGCTCATGTTCTATCCCATGAGCTAGCCGGGCTTTACTTAGTGGTATCGGGCTACGAGTCTATGTCATTCCGCCACGTCTTCGGAGAGGTTAGTTCGTGCGACGCTACCTGAACGCTTCTATATTTTCCGCCTCATTATGAAGTTCCTCGAGTATGGGCAATCGTCTCGGACAACGACGCTCGTCAACGGCCACGACTTGGTTTACCATAGTCTTTTACACCATGCGCTCCATACTGGGTATGGCACGGGAGACGTTTTGTTCCGTCGGGAAAAGTCCCAACTCTGCATATCTCTCATGCTCTCTTAGGCGAGCGTCTTATAGGGTCGCTGAGCCTCATGAGCCGGGGATGTGTCTGGATTGTCGGCTCCATACTCGAGCGGACATAGTCCTGGCGGTGTTAGTTGGACATCAATGCCGTATCTTTCGGGTCTGGGGACTTCCTCTCCCAAGGCGAAGCGAGATGACGAAGATCATGACCAAGTAGAAGAAGAAGGTGAAAGAAGGAAACCTCCGTCACCACGACTGGTCAGCATCAGCAGGTGTCGCTGAAATCCAAGAAGGCGATCGACAGACAGTCGACTAAAAGAAACTAATCAAAAAAATAGAGAAAAAGGTGGATCCGTTGTCAGTTCAGGCCCGCACAGTGCGAGGCGATGTGACGCCTGTTGTTGTTGTTGTTGAGTAACTTAAGTCGGTATTCATATGGTGAAATTATGGAAAGAGAATCAAATACCTTCGCCCGCTTAGGTCTACTCGAGCTCAGGGTGAGGAGAGAGAAAAACGACGAGGTGACTATGCCCCGGAGAGAGCTGGTCTCGCAGCTCAGGATGCATTCTAACATTGAAACTTGGTCCCAGACGAGCAAGTGTGACAAGGTGGTGTACCATCCGCTAGGGAAGCTACCTAAGCGGACCCCGGCGGGTACCCTAATGTAAACCGGTTAAGCCGGCGAGATGCCTTATTAGGGCTACTCGGAGTTGGACTTGCTTCAAGGCAGGCTGGGTCGTGACGTAGTGGGACTGTTTGGAACCTAATCGAGCCTCTGAGTGTCTTCGCGTTTCCGATGGGAGATTCGAGGCAAATCCACTTTGTCCCGAAAAATCCCTACGGAAGTACTAAGTCACTCCTTTCGGAAAGTGCCTTCGCCCATGGATTCGATCCTCCGGCAATGCCACATTGTCCTCGTCCTGAACTCATGGTCGGGGGCTACTTTCCAATCGGTAGCTCATCAGGACCTAATGTCTTTAGCATGGTAGATACCAAGGCTACGCTATGTCAGGTCCTCTAACTCGTATCGGCTGGTGCTAGTTTGGCGCAGAAGCGTTCGGCCTTCTTACTAACTGGGAAGGTCCTATAATACACGGTCTGGCCTGGCAAGAAACGTGCGGTCTTACAACGTAGGTTGTAATTTTTCTGGTGCCTAGCGTGGGCTGCGGCGAGCTGATGCTCTACTTGCTCACGTAGGGCTTGTCCGCGGTCCACACAGGGCCGTAGCAACCAGAGGGCTAGGGGGCTTAGCCCCCCCACGCCTTTGCATTGCCCCACACGTTTTTCTTATATTTGAAATCGAAACACTAGAAAAGAAGGAACTAAATTTAACGACAATCGAAAATAAAAGCCTCTAAAAAACCCATTCAGCATTTTCTCCCCAAATTGGCATCCCTGTAATCTAGGTCTGCACGGGTATTCCTTCATCACAAGTAGGTTTATTTACTTTCCACGGAGATATCTGTATGTGTGCCGATAATTAGATGCCTCGGGCGAACACCTGCCGTTTGGCTTTTAAGGGGCATATGATGGCCGTAGGGGTTTTAACCTTTTTAAAGGGAGAACATACAGCCTCACAAACCCCGAAACTTGACCAATTTAAATGGCCAAGAACTGAGCTGTACATACGGGCGGACATTCGACGGTGAATTCGATCTAAAAAGAATCTGCATGTATTGTTGAATATGCTTTATGGGAGCTTGATCATTTTCATAATGGTCCTTTCGATTTATCCTATTCAAAGATAATCGATGCACAAAAGAAACGAGCTCGCCAGTGAAATGTGTGAAGCGTGTTGAGTTATATTATATTTTAGGGGAAAATTGGAGTATGATTGAGAAAAGAGGAATATGTTTTAATCAAGGTCGGTGTTCACTAATTTTAAGACCATTTTTTGTTTTTACTTGGGATTTTAGCAAAACTAATTTTCTTGCAGTAAAACCAAATGACCCATTTTTTTGGAAAGTCTGTCTGTCTGTTTGAGGGTGTGCATATGGTTTTATCGATTATTTGTCTGACAAATGTGTAATATTTATGATCATTAATGTAACATTAGTTATTAAATTAAAAATCTCGGAAAATGTGTAACGAAATGAACCCTAAATTTATACTCGGGGGGCTATCGAGGACGCTGAGCACGAATCGAGCTCCAAGTTATTGACGATCCAATTACTTTATCATCTCCTCGGAAGGCCAGGCCGAGAGATGCTAAGATAGGGTGTCATGAACTTCTGATATTCTATACTATTTTCGTGCTTTGCAATTAAATTGTTATGCTTCTAATCATTGAAACCGACGGTAGCAAAAATCAAGACTGGACAATAAACGAAACAAATGGACGAAACAAAATACAAACCCAGTTTATGGCGAATAGAGTAGTCAATCACGTGTCATATCCATGCCATATCGTAGCTCCCTTATCTTTGCGGATGCGTATCTAGATCTCTTTATATATTCTTTCATATTTTGAAAAACTGCCGTCAAGATTTTGGTATCGCAATGGACCATTTTTGATCCAAACATGTATTAAATTGACATTTTTTCTGTCCCAGAAACCAGGGTCTGTCTCATTGGCATTGAATTCTGTTTCCCAGAAGGGTTTGTCGAAGTTTTCAAATTGGCCACTGCTGCTTGACAGAACTAGACCAACTAAGGAAGCCCGCACTTTCTTATGCAAAACTTTCGTGTGTCTTTTGGTGATTCTTCGATTAGCTGGATGTCCTCTTTTTTAACTTCTGTATTAGTTTGGGTAACTTATTAATTTTGTCTCTCTCATTCGGGGCTCTCTGTCTCTTATGTGCGGCACTTAACTCGGCACCTTTCATTTTATTCTAAGCAGAGTGACGAGATAGATTTTCTAAATATCAATAAAAATATACTATACTTCCTAGTGTAGGGGTACAGCCAGCACTCGGTACAAACTTGTTTCCAAGTGACATTTTCCGCGTTAATTTAGTAAAATTGCCCCACCACGCAAAAGAGAGTAGCTACGGCACTGGGTCCACAACTGACAGCACGGCAACCTCTCCTTCTTTCAGAGCTCCCAGGGTTTTCAGCAGTGGGTACGCTGATCCGTGAAGCAGTGGCGGTTCCTCTTTGGAAGCAAAGGAAGCACTGCTTCCCTTGACCAAATAGGCATCTTTATAAAAATAAATTTATATAAATAATAATAAATTTAAATTTATATCAAGATTAATCACAAAAATCTTAACATGTTTCCTCCTATGGAAACACTAAAGCTGGAGATATTACAGCTTCCCATTGCTGTATTAGACCTCGAACATGATATGAGCGGCGAGCGGCAGAGTGACAATAATAAAGTGCCTCTCTCCGCTTATTCAAATTTTCCTGGCGCCGCTCTCATCGTGGCCGAGACCTTACACAACATGGGGAAGCTGTAATATATCCAGCTTCTTTGCCACAGAAAATCAACGTGAAAACTCCAACACATTCAATCTAATTGGACCCACACTCACGCAAAGGTCTGCGTTAATACAGTACCCTCAGAAGCTGAGCTAAACGCAGCTTCTTCGGAACCGAACACCGAGAATTTAGAAGTGGAAGATAGAGAAATTTTGTGTATCCATCATATTCTCTTTGTTATTTTGGTTTCGTTTTCGGGTAATCTGTTCTGGCTTCAAGCAATATTAAATTTGCTCTTAAAATTTTGCTTCTTAATTTTGTTTTTGACTCTTCTTAAAATATGAATTTTCGTTTGTAGATTGAGTCAAAAAAAAAAAGAGATCGAGAATAAGTGAAGTTTCTCTTTAGCTATTGTATATTCAAGTGGGGTGGCAGGCGGTTTTTAACTTCCCAGTAAGGAAGTTATTGTAATCGGTCCGAAAATCGAAATCGAAAATTTCAACGTATTTTCATCTTTCAAGGTCCCAGGAGCATTTTAAGCAAAAAATTGGGAGGAAGTAAGTGTGTGTGTGTGTGTGTGTGTGTGTATGTGCGTACGGATGTGGTCATTTTTTCCTGCACGATATCGCCCGAACCAAAACTGATATCGACTTCGTTGAGGTGTTGTTCGAAGCGTATTAACCGAAATATGATCTGAAAAGAATTTCATGAAATTCGGTCCAGCCGTTTTTTTGTTTGAGCGACGTAAGTGATTTTTGTACCTGCACGATATCGCCCGAACCACGAAAGATACTGACTTACTTGAGGTGCCGTTCGAAGCGTATTAGTGACAATATTATTTGAAAATTTTTTTATAATATTCGGTCCAGCGGTTTTTTGGCTTAAATGACTTAAGTGATTTTTGTACTTGCACGATATCGCGCGAACTATAAAAGATATCGACTTAGTAGATGTGCCGTTCGAAGAGTATTAACCAAAATATGATCTGAAAAGATTTTCATAAAATTCGGTCGAGCCGTTTTTTTGTTTAAGCGGCGTAAGTGATTTTTGTACCTACACGATATGGCCCGAACCACAAAAGATATTGACTTACTTGAGGTGCCGTTCGAAGCGTATTAGCGACAATATAATCTGAAAATATTTGTATAATATACAGCGGGTTTTTTGTTTAAATGACTTAAGTGATTTTTGTACCTGCACGATACCGCGCGAACTAAAAACTATATTGAAGCATTCGATGGACGACTCGGAGTTCAATACGACGACAACAACTTCGTAACAGACTTAATGTTCGCCGACGATAGCGCTGTTTTCGCCGACACGGATGCCGAAGCAACGGACATCTTATACGATATTTCCCGCATCGCCCAATCATACGGGTTAAAAATCAATGCGGAAAAGACCAAAGTGCTCACAACGGATGGATCAAGAGCCAGTGTTCACCTCGATGGAGCCCAAATCGAACAGGTTCCAAGGTTCAAATATTTGGGATCATTGGTTGAGGAAACGAAAGTAGCATCGACGGCCGACGTTCACAGCCGTATCGGCCAGGCAACAGCAACATTCGCCTCGCTCAAGTGGTGCATATGGAAACGAGCAAATATCTCCATCAAAACAAAACTACGTCTATACCGAACGTTGATTCTTCCGATTCTTCTTTATGGATCTGAAACGTGGACACTGCTCAAACCGGACGTTAAGAAGCTCGAGGTCTTCCAAATGCGATGTGTGAGGCAGATCCTCCGTGTCTCACTCCGTGATCGCCTTCGAAACGAGGTTGTCAGACAAAGATGCGATCAGCAAACACTGATCGAAGAAGAAATGCAAAAACGTCGACTACGGTGGTTTGGACATGTTTGCCGAATGGATGATAACCGCTTGCCACGTAAACTTCTCTGGCGAGACCGTCCTGCAGACTGGAGAATACAGCGATCGGCACCGAAGAAAACCTGGTTGAAGAATATCGAGGGTGACTTAAAGAATCAACGATTATCAGTTACCGAGGCTCGAGACACCGCCAAAAACCGAGAAGAATGGAAGCGAATCGTGAATAGAGTTCGGGACCCAGCGGCACCGACAGCAGCGTATCCGTTGCGGAGACGTCCCGCTCGGACCGCCAGCTAACGGATCAAAGAAGAAGAAGAAGAAGAAGAAGAAAATATTGACTTCATTGAGGTGCCGAAAAACATTATTACATCAATTTTATATACATTTTCGTCATCCTAATCTTGTAAGTGCGCACATTTAGTTTGACATTTTAGCGAAAATATTGATAAACAATTGTGACAAATTCTCGGTATTATGCATATTCTATATTGCCTATTGTTCATTTATTATTAAAATATCCAATCACAATATTCAACATCCGTCATACTGGGAAGTTGATCGTGTGGACCGAAAGGGTCGAACCCACATCCCAACTAGTTATTGAATATAAGCTGATAACTTTGTAGCTTCCATTATATTTTTATGATTCTCTTTAATGATGATTTAAAGGATAGAGAATATTTTTGTGAAATGCATTTTTGAGTACGGGTTGCCTGAATGTTTTTTTTTGCAAGAAGAATGTAATGATAGTAGGCGGAGGTTACAATAGGGTTTTATTATTACTACATATCTTTTTTAGATTTTGGCTTATTATAGTTTAACAGCTTTTCTATGGACGCTTTAATTTTCAACAGAATTTGAAAAAAGGCGCAAAACGCCCGCTAGAAGTGAAACTATTTCGTCAAAATGCAAAAATTCACTTTGAATTCGATTTTTTCACTTTTTTTAAGTTTAAAAAATTTTCTTGTCCACCACCATAAAAGAAACTGCATATTAAAAAAAGGAAAAACCTCATGCGATGCACAAAAATTAAAGGGCAATTCATTTTCAAATTTGAAGTCAATTTTTGGGACTTGAATAAGATATTTTGACCTGAAATTGTAACCAGTTATTAAGTTGACTGAAAAAATCCGAAGAAGCTAAAATTTAGCAGTTTTTTAAGTTTTTTTTTGACGTTAGGTGTACAGATAAAAATTTAATATTGTAACCGCAGATAGCCAAAATGATAACGAACAGCCTCTATTTTTTTTGCATTTTGCGGACCTACACATTCCGAGATATGTATATGCATCTATATTTAGAAAGAATGACCAAAATGATGAAATTTTCACAAAATGGCCGATAACTTACATAGCGGTGGTTGTTAGAGGTAAAAAATGTCCATTTCGTATAGTATTCGATGTAACTAACATGTTTTTGACGTGACAACGTCTATTAAAACGATGAACGCCGGCTGCATGCACGAAAAATGATGACTCATTGTCCCGTTATGTCCCGTTATGTCCCGTTATCTCCCGAAGTAATTTTAAAAAATTGATCGTAGTAATCTTAAAAATTTGATTAAAATTGTCAATATTAATTAGATTAAATTATTGTCAAATTGTCAACAATAAGCAAAGCAAGCCAAACACTCTGTTTCCTAACTGGGTGCCGGTGTATAAGAAAATAGTGAACATTACACTGACGAAAACCGTGAAATGCAAACGAAAACAGTTTCCTTGCGTTCCTGCTTGTGCTATTACCATTCACAAGTCGCAAGGTGGGACGTTTACTGTTATTATCTATAATATAAAAATAAGTCGGGTTTTCCTTCCAGACGCTATAATTAGAGAACGCACGATCCGATTTCCACGGTTTTGCATTCGTTGGAAAGGTCTCGTGCTCCGTGAGGTTTATAGCAAAAAAATTTCAAAAGCAGGCAGTTGGTCCATAGCAGCCATCTCAAGAGGGCGGATTACCATTTTCTTTACAACCCCTCGACATGGATATCAAATGAAAGGTTATGGTAAGTAGAACACCAAAAGCAATATAGTATACTCAATATATCGTTTGGTCCATGGCAGTCATCACAAGAGAGCAGATGACCATTTTCTTCACAACCCATTCGAAATGGGTATCCAATGAAAGAGTATGATAAGTAGAACAATATAAGCAATATAGTATACTCAATATGTCGCTTGGTCCATAGCGGCCACCTCAAGAATGCGGATTACCATTTTCTTCACAACACTTTCGACATGGATATCGAATGAAAGAGTATGATAAGTAGAACACCATAGGCAATAAAGTATACTCAATATATCGTTTGGTCCATGGCGATCATCTCAAGCGGGCGGATTACCATTTTCTTCACAACCCCTTCGAGATGGGTATCAAATGAGAGAGTATGATAAGTAGAACACATAAGCAATATAGTATACTCAATATATATCGTTTGGTCCATAGCGGCCATCTCCAGAGGTTGGATTACCGATATTTTCACACCTCTCGATATGGATTTCAAATGAAAGGGTATGATAAGTAGAACACCATAAGCAATATAGTATACTCAATATATCGTTTGGTCCATGGCGGTAATCTCAAGAGGGAGGATGATCATTTTCTTCACTCCCCCCTCGACATTGGTATCAAATGAAAGGGCATTATAAGAAGAATGCCATAGACCATGTCTTTAGATTCATGGCGGCCATCTCAAGAGGGCGGATTGCGATTTTCTTCACAACACCCGAGACATGGGTATCAAATGAAAGGCTATGAAAAGTAGAACACCATAAGCAATATAGTATACTCAATTTATAATTTGGTCCATGGCGGCCATCTCAAAAGGGCGGTTTACCATTTTCTTCACAACTCCTTCTAGATGGGTATCAAATGAGAGAGTATGATAAGTAGAACACCATATGCAATATAGTATACTCAATATATCGTTTGGTCCATAGCGGCCATCTCAAGAGTGCGGATTAATATTTTCTTCACAACCCCTTCGACATGGGTATCAAATGAAAGAGTATGATAAGTAGAACACCATAGGCAATATAGTATACTCAATATATCATTTGGTCCATGGCGGTCATCTCCCGAAATCAATTTTCCCAGATTTGTTCTTTTTTCACTATAGCTTTTTCCTATCGCAGACTGTGTCCTCATAATCTTATTTTATTGAAAGGCGTTGCAACGCACGCGGGTTTTTGCTAGTTTAATATAAATGATTCAAGTTTATTCATAAAAGTATGCAATCATTTCATCAATGTTTTCTCATGACGTTGTCACGTTAAACTATCGTCCGTAAACCCTCTTTACAGACAACAAATTTTTTTTTAGTTTGGAAACAATTCCATATGTTTGTTTATCTGACTCTACTATGTTATTTTTCACTGTTTGTAGTTAATAAAGCCTTGGATACTTTTACTTTTATCGTTCGCTTTGGGCATTGCTTCCCTTATCCTGAACCTTACGAACCGCCACTGCCGTGAAGGACCATGGGGTATCCGAAAAGAGCCTGATAGGGAGAGGTGCCGATGGACTCATGGCGAGCGCTACGGAAGGTGCACTCTATAGCCGACAGGTGTTTGTCCCAGTCACGGTGATGGGTGCCAATATAAGCGCGGATGGCCGCCAGCACTGAACGATTCACTCGCTCAGACGCATTGGGGTGCGGAGCATAGACTGCCGTGCGTAGGTGTTGTATGTCGTAGTCTGTCAATAACTTCTCGAACTCCTTGGGGGTAAAGTGTCTTCCGTTGTCGGAAAAAATTTTCTCCGGAACACCATAAGCATGAAATATACGGTGTTCGAGAAAGCTAGTGGTTGCACTAGAGGTTTCGTCAGGTTCGGGGTGGAGGAACGTATATTTGGAAAACGCGTCTAAGACCACGAAGATGGCGGTATAGCCTTTTTTGGATCTGGGGTATGGTCCCATATAATCTACGTATAAGACCTGGAAAGGACGTTGTACCTCCATGGCTTCACCCATAGGGGCCTTAGGATAGTGTTGGGAGCCTTAGTGGTTTTACATGTGTCACAGGCTGATATATAGGATCTAACTTGACTTGCCATGTCCGGCCAATAATACTTTTCGCGCAATCTTGCGAGTGTCTTACTGATACCGCCATGCGAAGCTTGAGGGGGTGCATGAACCGACTCGACCAGGGAAGTGGTTAGTTCTGTGGGGATCCACAAGTTCCATATCAGGTCCTCCGTCTCAGGGTCGCCAGTATGGGGGGCCTAGCGGTGGAACACATATCCGTCCGAAACCTGGATGTCCGGTAACCGTTCAGCATCTTTGCTGATTTTATCAGAGAGATGTTGATAGTCCTCTGACTTAAAGGCTGGAGACGTTAGGTCCACGTCACGCCAGAAGTGTACTTCATCGACGCAGCCTACTCGTGACAATGCACCACGTTCTGACTACCCTTGCGGTGCTCGATCGAAAATTGGAATCCCTGCAGCTTCAGGCTCCATCGCGCTAGCCGGCCGTTCAGGTCAGTCTGGCTCATGAGCTACCTCAAGCCGGCATGGTCCGTAATTATCGTAAATGGCTGCCCTTCCACATACGCACGGAGCTTCTTAACGCTCAGCACCGCAGCGCAGCACTCTAGTTCAGTGATGGAATAATTTCGCTGGGCGTTATTTAGCTTCTTAGAGAAATATGCGATGGGATGTTCCTCATCGCCTTGTTTCTGAAAGAGGACGCTTCCTACTCCTGTCTTGCTTGCTTGCGTCCACTGGATGTAAAAAGGGCGGGTGAAGTCTGGGGTAACCAGCAAGGGAGCAGACATCATCGACTTCTTCAGTTCCATGAAGTCTTGCTGAGCTTCGTCTGACCAAACAAATTTGGCGCCTTTTAGACGACAGTCGGTGATGGGAGAGAAGATACTTGCATAGTTGCCTATAAAGCGCCGATACCATCCCGTCATACCCAAAAATCGCACCTGTTTGGTCGATTTCGGAGCTGGGAAGTCCGTGATGGCTGCCACCTTGTCGGGGTCCGTTTTGAGGGACCCATCACCAATGATGAACCCCAAATACTTCACCTCTCTGACGCAGAAACGGCTCTTTGACAGGTTTACTGTCAAGCCTGCATTACGGAGGCAGTCAGCGACCCTTTCCAGGAGTCTCAAATGACTCTCGAAATCGGGGGACACAACTAAAAGGCCGTCCAAGTAGACGAATACATTTTCTCTAAGAGCGCCCGGTATTACCTTGAGGCGACACATGCGCTGCGGAGCGTTACAGATCCGAACGGCATCACTCTGAACTGATAGAGCGGTCTTCCGGGAACGGTGAAGGCCGTCTTCTCTCTTGACTTTTTCTCAAGGGGGATTTGCCAAAAGGCATCCTTGAGATCAATCGCCGAGATAAAACGAGTGTCTTGCAACCGTCCTATAAGGCCGTCTTTGTGGGGCAGTGGGTAGGCGTCGTTTACGGTGACCGCATTCACTTTGCGGGAGTCCAGACAGAGGCGGACCTTTCCAGGCTTGCGAACCAAGACCACGGGCGAGTTCCATAGACTCTTGGACTCTTCGACCACACCTAAACTCAACAAGCGATCGACCTCCTCATACGTGAGGGCCTGAATGGCGGGAGAGACATGGTAGTGCCTCTGCTTAATAGGCACCGCCTCGCCAGTGTCGATCACGTGTTGTTTCAGGTGCGTTCGACCAAGTCCACAGGTGTCGAAAGACGGGAATCGCGCTCGGACCTGGTTCAGTAGCTCTTGTTGGGACTCTTCAAGATGATGGCAATCGGGATCTGGTTGTGGTATATGCTGGAGTTCCCCTATTATGTGAGGGGCCAATCTAAAGGCCTTCCAACGCCAAGATAAAGATTCTGGGCCAAACCAGGAACTACATACAGGGTCATAGTTATGGTCCTTGACCCAACCACGTTGAGGGCACACGGTGCGCCTGTCCTTCATTCTGGATAACTCATGACGCAGGGCTGCGACTTGTTCTGCAAGCTCGGTCAGAATGGCCTCACGTTCCGGTTCGCCTTCATCAGAAGGTTCCTTAGTCTCGCCGTTATTTGCTCCTTGTTAGGCTATGAACTGCCCCTTTTCATTCCGGGGTTTTGACATTATGATTAAAAGTGGTGTGTGTGGGTATTATTTAAAAAAAGTAATTGTAACCTGGAGGGGTAAAATAATATTCGGGGGTATGTGATTCGATAAAGAGATAACTACGTCAATTCAACATTTTCGCCCTTAATTATCTCGGGCAAAAGGGAACAAACAATTTTTTTATTTTTTTTTATATGTTATATGATATACTAGCATAAAACCCGCGTGGCTTGCAACGCCTATAAAAAAAACAAACAAAAAAATCAGCTGTTAATATCCCAAAAAAGGGTTTATTATAGTGCATTTTTTTAATAAATATGGTAAACAAATTGCTGCGTATATCACCTCTGCTCAACAAATCTGCAAGTTTTGAAGCAGAGATTGGCTTATATATGTCATCAAGAAAAGTGACATTTTAGGGTTTGATGAACGTTCGTTACGTTTGTTCGCCTATTTACGTGGGTGCAAGAAATTATGAAGCAATCACAAGTGAATATTAAATAAAGTGAATTTCGAGTCATTCATTTCTACGTGATTATAGGGATGCACTGTCAAAATTTCAGCCCTTCAGCTTCAGAGGATTGGGTTAACCCCATTTCATCGCCTTATGGGATAAATTTCGGGTAATCGCCTCTTAGTGGATGTCCACGTAATAGGGATGCACTGTCCAAATTTCAGCTCCATGGCTCCAGTAGTTTGGTAACCCCATTTCACCTCTTTAGGGGATTAATTTCGACAAATCGCTTCTTAGTGAATGTCCACGTCATTATAGAGATGCGCTGTCAAAATTTCAGCCGTTTAGCTCCAGCGGTTTGGGTTAACCCCATTTAACCCCCTTAGAGGATAAATTTCAAAAAATCTTTAACTTTAGCGGTTTGGATAAACCCCATTTCAACCCCTTAGCTAATGAAATTCGAAAAATCGCTTTGTAGTGGATGTTCACGTCATTATAGGAATGCACTGTCAAAATTTCAGCCCTGTAGTTATAGGGGTTTTGGGTTGACTAAATTTCACCCCCTTAGGGGATGAATTTCGAAAAATCGCTTTTTAGTGGAAGTCCAATCCATTATAGGGATGCACTGTCAAAATTTCAACCCTATAGCTCCAGCGGTTTTGGGTTGACCCCATTTCACCCCCTTATAGCCTTATGACACTGGCTTCATCGTAGGCTGAAAATACTGCCTTGGCTAGGCTGAAAACTGAAAGAAAAAATTCAAATGAGATTTACCCATATGTAAGAGTGAGAGGAATATACTCAAACTTTTCTTGGCTGAATTTTAAGTGTTATAAAAAGTCTAGAAAACTGTTATAAAAAGCATAGGAAAAGAATGAAATTCATGTTCTTTTTTCTATGCTTTTTATAACAGTTTGCTACATCTCTAGACTTTTTATAACAGTGAGTGAGAATCAAAATAAATTGAAGTAATAAATTGAAATAATTATAATTGAAGTGGCAGCAAATATAATTGAAGTGAGAATAAATAATATCTTATTGAAGGGTAAATTTTCATAATTGGGTCTCCGGAGTAAAATCGCTCGTTTTTGTATTGACAGTAATTAAGAAAAAATCTCGCTTGAAGAAATAAACAGAGCCCTAAAAAATCTCCATGTATAGAAGGATTTAATAGTCGGGAAACTCAACGGTGTGAAACAAGGACTTAGGTCAAACAAGATTTTCTAATGAGGAAGTTGCAAATTGAAAGGAAGAGAACAAAGAATTTTAATTTAACTAATGTTGACCATGTTTAATATTAAATACAATAAATTTCAATTAATTTAATTTTAATCATAATAAATTTTAATATTTCAAATATTTCCAACGGAATTCTTCTCCCCTCACAACTATCTGTTATAATAATGAGGTAATTGCTCTTACTCTCACATGCTATCTCTGTCCCACAGTATAACAGATTTCGTCATTTTCAGCCTAGCCAAGGCAGCATTTTCAGCCTACGATAAAGCCAGTGTCATAAGGCTATTAGGGGATGAATTTCGAAAAATCGCTTGTTAGTGGATGTCCATGTCATTTTAGGGAACACTGTCAAAATTTTAGCACTATAGCTCCAGCGGTTTGGGTAAACCCCATTTCACCCCCTTAGGGGATGAATTTCGAAAAATCGCTTTATAGTAGATGTCTACTCCATTATAGGGATGCACTGTCAAAATTTCAGCCCTATAGCTTTAGCGGTTTGGAAAAACCCTATTTCACTCAGACTAAAAATCGTGTGTATCTTTGTGTTGTGTATCTTTTAAGGCTTAGAATCTTGTGTTGTGATTCTTTTAAGAATAAGAATTCAGGTGTTATTTAAGAACAAGAATTTTTTGTTGTTCGAGAATTGCGTTATAAATAAAAACAAAAATAAATAAAAATAGAATTAAGAGAACATATTTACAAATGTATAAAACAATTAAAAAAGAAAAATATAAGTACGGTCGTGCTATAAACCAATGATAACGAGAAATAACCAAAAAGGTAGGAAAACAACTCCAATTTATTAAAGAGAATTTTAAGTAATAATGAAGTATTAATAAAACAATAAAAAAAAGGTAGTTATATTAGTGTGTTGTTGTAATATAACAATTTTAAGGAATAATAAAATACAAATAAAGCAATTAAGAAAAAAGTTATATTAGTGTGTTTGTGAATATTAAATATATATATATATATTTAGGGTGGGTCAAATATTTTTTGGGTCCATTTCAGCGAAAATCTTAAAATTCGTGTTATTTCAAGTATTTTTCGCGAAGAAACTATATATTTTGGATGAAGTGTACCCCCCCTACTTTTCAATTATAGATTTTTAATAAATAATAATTGTTTTTAAAAACACTTTCAAACAAACCGCTATAACTTCTGAAATAGTTGTAATAGGATAATGGTTTTGGGCTCGTTGGATCAGGAATTTTCCTAGCTATATATTTTGGTTTAATTCTACCCCCACTTTTTTTCAGAAATATATTTTGTAGGTACTAAATGATTATTTTTTTAATAACACTTTCAAACAAATCACTATAACTTCTAAAGGAATTGTAGTAGGATATTGATCTTGACCTTATTGGATCGGGAATTTTTGCAGCTTTACGATATTGTGAATATCAGATGTATATGTACTTGTATTACAGTAGCACAATTGTTTCAGAAGTTATAGCGGTTTGTTTGAAAGTGTTTTAAAAAAAAATATTATTTAGTAAAAACGTATTATTGAAAAGTTTGTGGGGGGTAATGGAAATGGACCATGATACATTCTTTGCGAACAATTTGACCCACCCTACTGCATATCCACTAGAAATGTATACCTGTATTACAGTAGATAGAATTTTATGATTAGTTGCAAAAATGAAAAAATTGGCACTTTTCAAAATAACACCAATTTTCTGTTATTATTATTATTATTTTTTTTTTTTTTTCAAAAAATATTTCTTTGCAGCCTAAAAAACTTCATAAAAAACTAACAACTTTTATTTGGGTTGGTTGGTTGTATATTCTTGTCCGATTTGTTAAAAAAGTTGATCCAAAGATTGAGAAAACAGTAAAAAATTAACCTTTTTACATATTACCACAATATTTATAAAAATTTTTAGGAATTCAAAAATTGCCTGGGCATTATTAAGTATTTAACGGTAACACTTTAGATATTTCTTTTGAACAAATTAGATCATGTCACAACATCCACCTTCAAGAGCACTTTTTATGTTTGTATGATTTCTCACTCTTTCCTTTGAAGCTTAAACAAGGAATGTCGTATCCTTCAATTAGGCGGCTTAAAAAATATTCAAATCCTTTTTTTATTTAGGTGGCTTTCCTTAATTACTTTATTGCCTGCCTTTGTCCTTTCATGATACTGAGAAAAATAGAATAGATCTTGAGAAATCCTGAAAACTCTTTTTTAAATTGTATGGATTTAAACAAGATCATTGTGTCTTCAAATTGGTTATTTCATTACCCGGAGTGATATAACGACATAAGTATAAATAGCATTTCCGGGTATATTTATGCTTCAGTTATTCGTTATGTTATGGCAGACAGCTGGTGGTGGTGTTATGGCAGACAAATGCTTTTTCGCAAGCTCAGAAAGTATCTTGTTGTCAATGATTTGCGACTTGAGAAAACCAGTGCATCAAATGGCATTTAAAAAAATAATACACATCAGGAAAAATCTAGATGGAAAAACATTAAGGGAGTATAAAACACTTAAAATTCATTTTAATTGCACTGATTGTATTAATATGGTAGATTTGGATGACAACAATATTCTGTACGAACCACCATACACAAGAGACATACCTCTTGAGCACTTCGAAGACTATTATGAGAGCGATGAGCTGATAATCAATATTCAAATACCGTGCCACATTCATAGCACTGAACGCAATGTACAAGAGCTGACTAGAGCATCCAAACATGTTACAGAACAAAACAAACCAGGAGATCTTGCCGCGTCTGCGAAGTCGAGAGAAAAATGTCCAGATTTCACAGCAAAAAAAATTCCAATAAATCCTTTTAAAAATTTTAATATTAAAAGTTTTTATACAAGTTTTATTTAACATTTCATTGTAATTTTATGTTTTGGAGAAGGTGGTAAAAATGTTAGGTAAACTGTGAAATTGTTAAATTGTTACTGTTTGCTCAAACTTTGAATGTACTTTTCAACCAAATCGAACACGAATACATATATAATAATAGGCGCAAAAAATAAAAGTTGTTAGTTTTTTAGGAAGTTTTTTTTTAGCTGAAAAAAATGGTTTTCCAGGAAAAAGTCATAGAAAATGGGTGTTATTTGGATAAGTGCCAGTTTTCTCTAATTTTTTGCAAATAAACATCAAATTCTTTCTACTATAATCAAGTAAACAGCTGATATTCACATTGGTGAAAAGCTGTAAAAATTCCCGATCCAATAAGGTCAAGATCAATATCCTACTACAATTATCTTAGAAATAGCGATTTCTTTGAAAGTGTTATTAAAAAAATAATCATTTGGTACAAAGTATATTTTTGAAAAAAAGTGGGGGTAGAATTAAAGCAAAATATATAGCTGGGAAAATTCCTGATCCAACGAGCCCAAAACCATTATCCTATTACAACTATTTCAGAAGTTATAGCGGTTTGTTTGAAAGTGTTTTTAAAAACAATTATTATTTATTAAAAATCTATAATTGAAAAGTAGGGGGGTACACTTCATCCAAAATATATAGTTTCTTCGCGCGAAAAATACTTAAAATAACACGAATTTTAAGAATTTCGCTGAAATGGACCATGATACATTCTTTGCGAACAATTTGACCCACCCTATATATATATATATATATATATATATATATATATATATATATATATATATATATATATATATATATATTATATATACCTATATATAACAATTAAATTATATAACAAAAATATATAACAAAATTGGCGCAGCCGGTAGGATCTGGGTGCGCTATCAAAAGTTGTTAATACTGTCGGTCTAGGCTCCTTTGACCTCCAACCCAAGGCCGAGCCTGACTTGGGGGCAGTGTTAGCGTCTGCAGCTACGGCGCGTAAAATATCCCAGATCCTCCACGAATCAACGCTCGGGGGTAATCATCTATAGATGCCTCTGCTCCGAGCACGCATTTACCCCCATAAGTTTTTATCAGCGAGCGACTTATAGCGGGGTTCATCCGTGCCCAGGATACGCCCTATGTCAGAGGGCCAACCAGGGGACAACCATCACTTAGAAACTCCCCCACCGAGGGATAATCACCTAACAGCAGGCCCTTCAACAATTCCAGGGTCCAACGACATCAACCATCAACCTAAATACGCAGACAACACATCAACACCCACAACTGCAGCAGAAAACACGACTTCAGATTTCAACTATCTTTGGGTTAAAATCATATTCCAAAGCCACGTCATATTCTTCTGCTTCCTATACAGAAGTCCTAACATAAGTAACGAAGCCTCCACTTCATCTTTTGATACCATTTCCGAACAAATCTCGGGATTTTTGTAGTCCAATCCTGAGTGTGAAATCATCGTTGCGGGTGATTTCAATGTTCACATCGCAAAATGGCTGACTTACTCAAATGGCACCAGTGTTTCTGTCAAGCACGTCGAGCTCTTTGCAGACGCCAATAATTTGCATCAAATTGTGGATCGTCCCACAAGAGTCCCTGATGTTTCTGATCAAGGAACCTATCTCCTTGATCTTTTTTTAACTTCTCATCCAGCTCGTTACTCTGTTGAAGTTGATTCACCTCTCGGCAATCCGGACCACTCCTTAGTTAGCGCTAGTTTCCCTTTCAAAGTTCCCACCCCTCCCAAACCAGTTAAAAGAACTGTATGGCATTATGGGAAGGCCAATTGGCTGGGGCTTATTAATTTTTTCCAATCTACTGACTGGAACCAGTGTTTCCGAAACAAAAACGTCAACTCTGCCGCTATCCGTATCTCTAGGATTATACAGACAGGAATACATTTGTTCATTCCTCATTCTACCAAATCTGTGAAGGCTAGGTCCAACAGATGGTTTAATCAGCAGTGTATGAATGCAATCAGAAACTAGTTGCGATGTGGGTTCGACCCTTTCGGTCCACACGATCAACTTCCCAGTATGATGGATGTTGAATATTATGATTGGATATTTTAATAATAAATGAACAATAGGCAATATAGAATATATGCATAATAGTGAGAATTTGTCACAATTGTTTATCAATATTTTCGCTAAAATGTCAAACTTAATGTGCGCACTTACAAGATTAGGATGACGAAAATGTATATAAAATTGATGTATGAATGTTTTTCGGCACCTCAATGAAGTCGATATAGTTTTTAGTTCGCGCGGTATCGTGCAGGTACAAAAATCACTTAAGTCAGTTAAACCAAAAACCCGCTGGACCGAATATTATAAAAATATTTTCAGATTATATTGTCGCTAATACGCTTCGAACGGCACCTCAAGTAAGTCAACATCTTTTGTGGTTCGGGCCATATCGTGCAGGTACAAAAATCACTTACGCCGCTTAAACAAAATAACGGCTCCACCGAATTTTATGAAAATCTTTTCAGATCATATTTTGGTTAATACTCTTCGAACGGCACGTCAACTAAGCCGATATCTTTTATAGTTCGCGCGATATCGTGCAGGTACAAAAATCACTTAAATCATTTAAACCAAAAAACCGCTGGACCGAATATTATAAAAATCTTTTCAGATAATATTGTCGCTAATACGCTTCGAACGGCACCTCAAGTAAGTCAATATCTTTCGTGGTTCGGGCGATATCGTGCAGGTACAAAAATCACTTACGTCGCTCAAACAAAAAAACGGCTAGACCGATTTTCATGAAAATCTTTTCAGATCATATTTCGGTTAATACGCTTCGAACAACACCTCAACGAAGCCGATATAAGTTTTGGTTCGCGCGATATCGTGCAGGAAAAAATGACCACATCCGTACGCACATACACACACACACACACACACACACACACACATACTTCCTCCCAATTTTTTGCTTAAAATGCTCCTAGGACCTTGAAAGATGAAAATACGTTGAAATTTTCGATTTCGATTTTCGGACCGATTACAATAACTTCCTATACTGGGAAGTTAATAAAGAAGCCGCCTTTCGAGCTTACAAGAGCTCCCCTAGTGAATCGCTCCGTGTAGAGTATATAAAACTAAGAAATTCCTGTAAAGTCACCATCCGGAATGTCAAAAATTCATTTGACAACAAGTTGAGAAGTAAACTCTTTAATGCAACCTCCGGTAGCAAGAACTTCTGGTTCTTGGTAAGCTCCATTAAGAAGAATTTCACTTCATCCACAACTAATTCATTCATCCACGATAAGAAGGTGATAACAGACAGAAAATCCAAGGCCGATTTATTAGCGTCTCTGTTTGCTTCCAATTCTTCTTTACCCCAAATTGATCTGCTACCCCCGGTTCTCGAGCACAGCGCTCATTTAATGGACAGGGTTTTCTTCAGGACTCGCGAGGTGTACAGGTGCCTCAAGGAGCTCGATATCAATAAATCCACTGGACCCGATAATATACCCCCTATCGTCTTAAAACAATGCGCCTACCTTTGGCTAAACCTCTGCGCAAACTTTTTGTCCTATCATACTCTTCCGGAGTCTATCCAGACTCTTGGAAACTTGCCCATGTACAGCCAATACCGAAAAAAGGTGACTCCAGCGACCCCTCTAACTACCGCCCAATAGCAATTACTTCTATTCTCTCCAAAACAATGGAGACGATAATCAACAAAAAACTTATGGGATATCTAGAATCCAACCTACTCATAAACGACAGACAGTATGGCTTCCGACACAGAAGATCCACTGGCGATCTTTTAGTTTGTCTTAAAGAACACCTCAGCCGAAGTTTGCATGCATCAGGTGAATCCAGTCTGGTTACTTTGGATATCTCCAAGGCTTTTGATAGAGTTTGGCACTTAGCCTTGTTAGCTAAACTCAAAGCTATTGGAATCGACTTACTTTTACAGAAATGGATTGAGAATTTCCTTTCCGGCCGTTCAATTAAGGTAGTATTGGATGGCATCAAATCTGAACCCCACCCTATCTCTGCGGGGGTCCCCCAATGGTCAATTTTATCACCAGACCTATTTCTTATCTTTATAAATGATCTACTTTCAATCCCCTCCAACCCACTTCTCAGCTTCGCTGACGACGGTACCCTGCGTTACTCTTACAGCTACGATACAGACAGACTCATGCCAGATCCTGTCTTGATGATCGTGTTCAACTCTAGTAATAACGACATTGAACTTATTCTAGAGTGGGGAACACAGAATCGTGTCGAATTCAACCCCTCGAAAACCAAGTACTGTCTTATATCCAAGAAGAAGATCAACACTTCACCATCCTTGTCAGTGGATGGCGTGGAACTAAAGGCCGACCCATCCCTACACATCTTAGGCGTGACATTAGCCAAAGACTTGCGATGGAATGACCACATATTCCAAATCGCCAAACAAGCATCCCAGTGCTTGGGATTTCTTAAGAGGTGCAAGTTCCTCCTCCAGCCATCGGCCCGCGCTGTAATTTATAAATCCTACATTCGGCCTCTTCTCGAATATAACTCCCTCGTCTGGGGCGGCGCGTCGATAACCACCTTGGCATGGTTAGATAAGGTCCAAAAAAAGGCCCTTAAATTAATTGATGACGACACCGCCTGCTCCACCATCGACCCCTTGAGCCACCGTAGGAATGTAGCAGCACTAACAAAATTTGATCGCTACTATTATAGCGATTGTTCCTCCGAAATAAACGCTCTCCTGCCTCCACGGCAATCTTATAACCGCAACACCAGATTAGCCCACTCGTCTCATTCCCTTTACCTACAACTCCCCCTTTCACGCACTCAACAAGATATGAATTCGTTTGTAAATAGAACAACTCGACTGTGGAATAATCTCTCTCAGTCAGTATTTCCGAGCTCCTACAACATCCAAGAGTTCAAACGCGGGGTTCATCGCCACCTTCTTCAACACCCCTTCACACCCCCATAACCCTTAACCTATTCCCCCCACTCCTCATAACCCTTAACCTATTCCCCCCCCCCGTACTAAGCTTGCTGCTAGACATTGCACCATGACGTGACAAACGACATGACGGACTGGTAGTACAAAGGGTTATTCCTGAGTTTAGCACGGGGAATAGGGAATACAGCAACTCAACAAGTAGGTTTTAAGTTAAGCTTAGATAAAATTTTGAAGAGAGCGCTCGAGACAGGTGACTTTAATATCACCGCGTGTCAGGCAGTAGAACGGGAAACAAAAAGAACTCGCGAAAGCCGCCTGACACAAATAGAAAACCTAAAACAGAGCACTCTCAAATTTAGAGAGGATTTAATCAAGTTTCAGTCTCTCGAGCGCCCTCTTCAAGGCGAAAGCCATAATATAGAAAATTCAGAATATTTAGAATTAAGTGAAAAAAATTGTGAAGCCGACGACACCCAGTCGCCTACCGATAGCCTTACAGAGGATCTTCTGAATTGGGTAAGTGTGTCCCTCACAGACTCCGAGAAGGAACTTACCCTATACGGATATCAAAAAGACCATACAGTAAGGGAGAAAAAGGAGCTCCTACTAGACACAGCAAGGGCAGACGAATACATGAAAGTCGCCAAAATAACAGCACAGCTGGTCCCACTATTCTCTGGAGGGCAAAGTCCGACCCTGACGACCGAGCTGCAAATGTTTATAGGCTGTTGCCGTAGAGTTCTACAATGTCTCACAGGAACTGAAAAGGAAGCCTTTATTCAAATTCTCCCCACCAGACTAAGAGGCGACGCATACAAACTAATAGCCTCAAGTCAGCCAGCCAATTTCGAGGAAGCCGAAAAGCTCCTCAACCGTACCTATTTACCTAGGGAAACTTATCAGGAGTTAGTTAATAAACTAATAACACTCCGACAGCACCCTATGGAACCCCTCACAGCGTATACCACGCGCATAAAACAACAACTGTCTTTATGCATAGAAGCCGCCACAACTAAATACGGCGAAGCAGCATCCCAAGTCAAAGTACAGTTGGAAGATTTTGCGAAAAGCTCATTAAGAGGAGGGATCAATAACCAACACTTATGCCAGTACTTGCTGGCAGCAGGCGATGACGGCCTGGATAATTTAATCCAAAAGGCCCTGGACATGGAGAGACTTCAGCAAACAACACTGAACATCCATGCCCAGTACCAAAGCCAATCAGCCCTGCCAATGTACAGTCAAGGTGGGCCAAATATAACCACCCCCAACCCGTACAATAATCCCTATACGCTGGCTTACAATAATGGTCCTTATACATATCCATCACAGTCAGGCCTAAACGGCTCCACTCCTCTACAAACGACACATTCACTCTACTCCGTCCAACATAACACCGCCGCCGTCATCATTCCGCCCAGTGCCATATCACAAGAACTTAACATTCCACCCCAAGCAACACTAACTACAATCTCCCCCTGCCCAATACACAACAACCGAGTGTAACAAATATACCAGTCCCTACCACAACTACCACAATACCTCAGGTGACACAATTAACGCCAACGCCTCAAAAATCTCAAGGCAATCCGTTGGCAAATGTCACCTGTAGCTATTGTCGAAACAGGGGGGCACACATACGCAGATTGTATTAAAAGGAAGAATACTCCCTATTGCACCATTTGCAGAACGACAAATCACGATGCACGGGATTGTCGCCGCCCACCAGAGCGCTCACGACCGAACTTCCCTAATAACGGTCGTTTCCCTGAACAGCGCCCCAACAACAATAATGGCGGTAGACCTTCACAATATAATAATGGTTATCCGCAAACTAATCAACAACAGTCACTGCCCCGTTCACAACCGCCACATAATCAAAACCAAGTAAGCAACTAGTTGGGATGTGGGTTCGACCCTTTCGGTCCACACGATCAACTTCCCAGTATGATGGATGTTGAATATTATGATATTTTAATAATAAATGAACAATAGGCAATATAGAATATATGCATAATCCCGAGAATTTGTCACAATTGTTTATCAATATTTTCGCTAAAATGTCAAACTTAATGTGCGCACTTACAAGATTAGGATGACGAAAATGTATATAAAATTGATGTATTAATGTTTTTCGGGACCTCAATGAAGTCGATATAGTTTTTAGTTCGCGCGGGATCGTGCAGGTTCGAAAATCACTTAAGTCAATTAAACCAAAAACCCGCTGGACCGAATATTATAAAAATATTTTCAGATAATATTGTCGCTAATACGCTTCGAACGGCACCTCAAGTAAGTCATTACCTTTTGTAGTTCGGGCGATATCGTGCAGGTACAAAAATCACTTACGTCGCTCAAACAAAAAAAACGGCTTTACCGAATTTCATGAAATTCTTTTCAGATCATATTTCGGTTAATACGCTTCGAACAACACCTCAACGAAGTCGATATCAGTTTTGGTTCGCGCGATATCGTGCAGGAAAAAATGACCACATCCGTACGCACATACACACACACACACACATACTTCCTCCCAATTTTTTGCTTAAAATGCTCCAGGGGCCTTGAAAGATGAAAATACGTTGAAATTTTCGATTTCGATTTTCGGACCGATTACAATAACTTCCTATACTGGGAAGTTAACAACAATCGCCGAGTATTCAACATATGCCAAACATGCGATTTCTGAGGAAGGCGAGGCCATCAGGTAGAACACTGCCGATAAAGGCAGCGATGGGAGAACTCGCAATCGGGAAACTTCCCAGAGTCGCACCAAATACCCCCGGCCCGACACTAAACACTAACAAAAAACCAAATGGGGGACCTCAGGCCTCAACTAGTACAAACCCACTAGTAACTCTTCCGCTCGACATAAGCCTCAACGGCAAAACACAACTAGTGGTGGATACAGGCTCTGAGGTTACAATACTAAAAAAGAATAAGCTTCGACAAAATGTCACTATAAACCCTTCTCAAAAGTGCTCGCTACAATCACCATTCGGTGAAGGGAAGACTCTCGGAAGTTGCCAAGGAAACTTCAATTTGAAAACTCCAATTCCTTGCACTTTCCAAATAGTGCAGAACATGCCAGAGATTCCCAAAGATGGCCTTCTAGGAAACGACTTCCTCTCCCAGCACTGCAACGTTGAGGGTCCTAACGAGACATTACGATTTCCTCGCACGGAAATTAATCCGGAAGAAATTACCATCCTATTACAAACCAAAACCACCAAACCGAAACCCAGAGAGCAGCAGGAGCAAACCCAAACCAGGGAGTCTCAGCTCGTAGAAGCCGAGACGACCCCCGGTGGTGTCTCCCAGGTACCCTCCGCGAGGAATACAAGCTGCCAATCTCAAGATGGGTCAAGGTTAGATAACAACCTTAACGGTTTCGAGACCAATGAAGACCTGAGACAAAAGGTAATCTTAACGGAATCTATTTGTATCCCAGGCCGGTCTCAGATGGTGGTACCAATACCATTAAGTTTAGAGGAAGAAATGCTCTGTAAAGCTCAAGAGCCCT
This sequence comes from Thereva unica, assembly GCA_949987705.1. Taxonomy (NCBI): domain Eukaryota; kingdom Metazoa; phylum Arthropoda; class Insecta; order Diptera; family Therevidae; genus Thereva; species Thereva unica. The sequence continues at coordinate 30,295 of CATLJY010000866.1, read as the reverse complement.
GTGAGGGAGTATTCCTCGCGAATGCCCTCTTACCTTCTGGAAACCAAAGAGTATTTGTTGGCCTCCTCAATGCTAACAACTATCCAGTAGCTCTAACGAGTCTAACTCTAACGCTCGTCCCCACAAATGGCTACTCTACAATACCACTCAATCCCAACCCTGCAAGTTCTAGCCCAAGGCTCTTTGTCAAAAAAGACAACGGCGAGTGCGGGAATAAACGACTAGTAACTAAAACTGGCACCCCACCGCTCAAAACAAGCCACAAATGGCAGAAAAAACTAGGGGTCAAATTAAAACGGGGTCACAAGAGGCGTAAAATTTTCTTGGACACCAAAGTGTGAAGACGCACTCCAACAAATAAAACATAACTTAATATTCCCTCCACTGCTAATCTATCCAGATTTCGACAAGCCGTTTAACTTGACAACGGATGCAAGTAGTGAGGCACTCGGAGCAGTGCTCTCTCAGGGAGAAGTAGGAAAAGACCAGCCTATTGCCTACGCAAGCCGCACTCTAAACAATGCAGAACGCAACTACTCCACCATTCAGAAAGAGTTACTGGAAATAGTCTGGGCTGGGAAAAATTACAGGTGTTATCTATTGGGTCGGAAGTTTACGGTCTACACGGACCATAAACCTCTCAAAGGCGTATTCAACGTCAAAGACCCAACTACTGGACTAGTGAGATTCCATCACAAGCTGTCGGAATACGACTACACTATCGAGTACAAACCGGGAAAATATAATACAAATGCTGATGCACTCAGCCGTATACCACAATTCGCAGAGGAGCCAAAAACCTTCACGGTAGAAGCTCAAGTTCACTAACCCGGAAAACACCTCCAAACAAAAGAAGGAGAGGCGCCCAAGCAATGCAACATTATCACAAGGGCGTAAAAGCAGAAAGACGACGAAAAGGACAAAAGAACTACGTCTCTAGAAGCCCCCCACTCAGAGGAAGGGCCCAAACCGCCTGAGATCGAAGATGAAACCCCAGAAGACCCTCCCAAAGACAACAACCTCAAAGGGAAGAAGAAAGTTGAGGTCATTACCAGTCAGGAGGAGATAAACACAATTTTAAAAGATTACCACGATTCCCCTTTCGGTGGACACCAGGGAGTCGTGAAAACCTACAATCTTATTCGCCAAAAATATTGGTGGAGACGTATGTTCCGCGATATCTCTCGCTACATAAGAAGGTGCAAGAAATGCCAAACCATGAAGGCCTCTATACAATTCCGAATGCCCATGGTTATCACGGACATTGCTGAAAAACCCTTCGATAAAGTCTATTTAGACATAGTAGGACCCCTGGAAGAAACACATTCGGGAAACAAGTACATCCTAACCTTCCAGGATAACCTAACCAAATTCGTCGATTGGTATGCCATTCCCAATGGGGAAGCTCAAACGGTACCCCAAATTTTCTTCGCCGAAATCGTCACGCGCTATCGCATACCAAAACAAGTAGTCACCGACCAGGGATCAAACTTCCTGAGTGACCTTTTCAAAAGCGTGTGTAGGCTGTTAAAAGTTAAGAAACTCCAAACTTCTGCGTACCACCCTCAGTCCAATGGAGCATTAGAACGCACACACAGACCACTAATAGAATACCTGCGCACCCTCGTTGACGAGAGCCCCCACAAAACTGGGACAATTTCCTTCGGACAGCAGCATTCGTGTACAACAACAGTGTTTTTTTTTTTTTTTTTTTTATGAAAGACTAGAGACTTAGGGAAAGCCCCTTTGTACTGTCCGACAATCTATTTTTTTCTTTTCCTATAGAATGTCGGACAGCAGCTCTAGCCGGAAGATGAGAAGTAAAGAGAGAGAGAGAAGTGGGAAGGAGCTGCCACAACCTAGCCGCGATATATAATTTTTTTTTATTCCACCTACTTCCAACCATTTCGCGACTCTGGCATCGGGGCATTTGAGAAATAACTCGCTGGAGTGTTATGCCTCCTGAAACAAGTTGAATCTCTTCAACCAACCTATGACATGCGCTTGGTGGAGCGGGGAAGGACTAGCGAAGGCTATGACAGGAGGAATCAGGAATGTAAAGAGGGGAGAAGAACGAAGGAAAGTTATGTGAGTGGAAACGTGGAAAAGACCGTGAGGCTGGCCGGGATTCGAACCCGGGACCTCTGGGATAGTAGTCAGGCGCCTTACCCCTACGCTACCGAGGCCCCCAAAGGGACTAAGTTAACCCCGATGGACTGCCTTTACGGCTTCACAGCCGACGTCCCATCCAATCTAAAACGAGAGTCGGAACCCATATACAATCACGAGAGTCTCCGGTATAAACTACAAAAATCATATGCACTGGCACGTAAGAATCTACTCGCCAGTAAAAACCGCTCCAAAAGATACTATGATGGGAAGGCGCGGCCCCTAACACTACATATAGGAGACAAGGTCCTTCTACACAACGAGGCACGCAAGAACAAATTGTCCCAAATATGGATAGGACCCTACACAGTGACCGCTGTCCCAAGCCCAGTACTCCTCAATTAAGATAAATAAGAAGCAAGTAACGGTTCACAACAACCGTCTAAACCCGTTTCATGAAACACAACCTTAGTCGGAGTAAAACTGGTCCTGCATACAACAATACACACTAACTAGACAGACTAAGCAGGACCAAACCCTACTACCACACAACTCCTAGCACAACCGAACTAATCCCCTAACTACATTCTCGTTACAGCGCAAAATGAGGACGCTGATAACACTATTGCTTCTACAAGCAACGCTAGCCGACCAAAACGTACCCCCATACACGTTCTCGCCAATCAACGCGACTGGGGTAATCTACGAATATTTAGGAGAGCTATGGCTATATCACGATGTGTGGAACATTATCACAGAGGTCGACCTTCAAGAACTAGAAACCCAAACAACTTTGGTAGAACAGGCGGGACAAACCGCCAAACAACTGTGTAACGAAACGATACTACCACTATGCGGCGCTCAACAGTCACACATCCACTCGATACTGCAACATATAAAAAAGCGAACCCACATCATCCAAGAAATGCTCCCCAAGAGTCGAACCAGCAGGTCTATATTCGATGGCATTGGTCACGCCCTACACTACTTGATCGGTACCATGGACGAAAACAATGAACGGAGATATACAGCCGGGTAGGAGAACTGGAGTCGAACCAAAAGGCTAGAAAAACTACAAATAACAGTGGTCAATAACACACTCCGGAAGATCCAGGCACCCCTAACAACCCTCCTAGACCGACAATATAGGATCACGGAACAGATACGAGCCCCAAATAACGCAATAAAAGGCAAGGAAAAGGATCAATTACGTCAGGGACTGGTAACCAACCTCCTGTTCCAATTAGTAGAGATAGAATCCAGGCAAAGGACACTGTTAGAAATAATACTAACCAGTCAAAACAATAGACTCCACCCCCTATCCCCGGAAACACTAGAGAAAACGTTTCTTCAGACTCATCCCGAGTGCGAAAAGTGCCTACCGATACTCCAACAAACAACGAAGCTATATACCCATATGATCAGAGACAAGTTGGTGGTAAAAATAACGTTGCCAATTTTCAACATGCCAAGAATGTCATATTATTATCAAATAAGGTACTTCCCCACGCTATCCAACACCGGACATTCGGTAATCCCAGTAATCAACTATTCACATATAGCGTCCGAAATCAAATCACAACAATTCGCACTATTCACTGCAGCAGATGTCAAAGGCTTTCAAAACACTACAGGGGACCCTAAAGACCAGTCGTATGTGGGATTACTAAGGACCCCATTTATATATTATCCCGATACCCAGGAATGCGTAATTAAGCTACTATACGACCCTGCAGAAGAGAAAGTACAATGCCCAGTAAGGATTCAGGACCCACCGACTAATACCCTCATAAGCCTGGCAAGACCCAATACATGGTTATACGCTTTAAGCGCGCCAGTGACATTCCGTATTACGTGCAACAAAATGACTCACACACTAAAGGTAGCCAAACAAGGGGTCTTGACAATAAACGGACCATGCCAGGTTCGAATAAAAAATAAAACACTAATATACACAAACCAGGCGAAGGAAACACATAACCTGGATCAGCGGCCATACTTCTCAAGCGTCGGGACCACAAATTTCAGCCTAGAAATACCAAATAGACAAATAAACACTAACATAGATGACATAAAATTGATAACGGGGGACGAAGCGAATAAAATATTGCAAGAAGGCGCCAGATCACTCGAATCAATAAACGCCCAACAAATTAAGAACTGAAAATAAAGAAAAATTCATCCGGAGATATCTAATAATCCCCGAATGAAGAACAACCCACCAAAATAGAACGAAACACCAAATAAGTTGTTTGCAACGGATCTGATGAGGAATGGGGTTTTATTCCAGGCACGTGAACAAAAACATCACGGATTCTTCAATGAATAATTATATTTTGGTGAAAAGAAAAACCTTATAATGATCAATATATGGATGATCGCTGTACTTGCGATCGTACAAACAAACAAACTTTAAATTTAACCCGTGATCTGTCTCCGTGCTACTTTGAACTCGCACTAACTATGATCAAAATTGATCGCCAGCCAGAAGCCTCTTCTTCCTGCTCGAGGTGGAATTTGAAAGAGGGGGCGATCTGGCATGATCGTCCGAGGTAATGGACAGACCTTGGTGATCGGTCGCTGGAGCTCAGACGTGGCAGTTTTGATTGTCAACACTCGGACTAGATCGTCTGGCCCGGGATGTGTTTTCATTATACGGTCAAGTTTCCATTTCAAGGGAGAAAGAGATTTATCCTTTAGCAAGACGAGGTCACCTACATTTAAGTTGGGTTGGACACGGCAACATTTCGGCCGCTGCTGTAGACGGGACAAATATTCTGAACTCCAGCGGGTCCAAAATTCTTGTCGACTTCGTTGTATATGTTGCCATCGATCTAAAAGATGTAATTTACAGTCCTCTAAATTTGGCTCAGGAGGGGATAAGATGGGGGCACCAATGAGGAAATGGGCCGGAGTCAACGCTTCATAAACCGTGATTTCATCGGACAAAGGACATAGAGGACGTGAATTCAAGCATCCTTCGATTTGGGTAGTTAGGGTGAGAAGCTCTTCATACACAAAGGACCGATTACCTGCAATTCGTTTAAAGTGATACTTTAAAGATTTCACGCCGGCTTCCCAAAGGCCACCGAAGTGGGGGGACGATGGTGGAATAAAATGCCAAGCGATGCCCTGGGAAATTAAGGTTTGGGCGGCTTCCCTTTCACTTTGCCGGATGGCCACTCTGAGCTATTTATCTAATTGCCTTTTTGCTCCGACGAAGTTGGTTGCATTGTCAGAAAAGACCTTCCTGCAGGTTCCTCGACGGGATAAGAACCTGCGGAATGCGGCTAGAAAAGAAGAGGTTGTCAGGTCTCCAACTACTTCCAGAAGTATGGCCTTTGTACACAGGCATACAAAGACGACGAGATATCCTTTGTATGTTCTGCTCCCTCTACTGCGGTTGGTTCTAATGTCCAAATGACCCGTATAATCCACGCCGACATATGTGAAAGGGCGACTGACCAGGACGCGTTCTGGGGGTAGTTGGGCCATCAGTTGCGACTGGGCTTGTTTCATCCAGCGAAAGCATGTCACGCAATTATGGAAGCACTTCCTCACGCAAAGACGGGCTCGGAGAATCCAATATTTTCGTCGTAAGAAGGATAGCATCAGTTGTGGACCTCCATGCAGAGTGCGGTGGTGTGCGTCTCTCACGAGTAACTCTGTAAAATGTCCTTCGTGGGGTAGTACGATCGGGTGACGCTCCTCATAGGGTAAGCTGGAATATGCTAATCGGCCTCCTACGCGGATTAGGTGTTCTGCGTCCAGAAAGGGATTGAGGGACAGAGTTTTCGAGTGTTTGGGTAAGGGGTTTCGTCGTAGTAAGCAATCGACTTCTGTCGGAAAATGTTTTGCCTGTATGTATCGACACCAAAATTTAAGACTTTGGTCGAGTTCGGAGGGCAGTAGAGTGAGAGCATGAGGTAAATTATTGGTCGTGCGACCATATCGAACGAATCTGAAGCAGTAGCTAGTAACGCGTAATAGGCGAGATAACTGCGAAAATCGAGACAGGATGGTTTCGAGATAAGACTCCGTTGGGTGTGCAAGGAATACTTTCGCAGGCCGCAATTCGAGGATTTGAGGGTCTTCGCCATGGTTGATGATGGGTGGCGGTCAATGCTCCTGAGAGTGTTTAAGCCATAGAGGTCCCTCAAGCCACAACGAGTCCTGAATCAATTCTTCTCCAAACCTTCCACGGCTACTTCCATCGGCAGGATTTTGTGATGATGGCACGTGGCGCCATTTTCTGGCCCCTATATTAGTCAGTATGGTCGATATTCTGTTACTTACGAAAGACTTCAGAGTGTGTCGCCCCAACCACGATAACACGATCGTTGAGTTGGTCCACAAAAAAACTTGATCGTTTTGAACTGGTAAGGAAGGTTTTGCATTTCTTACAAGCTTTGACAGCAGAACGGCCCCACATAACTCGAGCCGAGGCAAGGTGACGGGTTTCACGGGAGCTACTTTAGTCTTGCAGGCTAAGAGAAACACTTGCGTATCATGTGAATTTTCCACTCGCAGATAGAGGACGGCGGCATAAGCGCGTTCAGAAGCGTCGCAGAAGCCGTGCAGTTGCACTGTCTTTGGGTGGAAAGGGACGACATGTCGTGGGATTTTGAGTCGTTCAATCGCAGGGAGTGAATCTATGAAGCGCTGCCATTGCATTTCTAAGTCCTGGGGTAACACTTCATCCCAGGTAAGATCACGCTGCCAGAGCGTTTGGATGAAAATCTTTGCTCGAATAAGTACAGGGGACAACCAACCTAAGGGATCATATAAACGGGCAATGTATGAGACCACGGTCCGTTTCGAGAAGGGGGATTTAGGGGTATCTGTGCGTAGTCGAAAGCTAAAATGATCAGTGGATGGGTTCCAAAAAAGTCCTAATGTTTTAATGATGTCGTCCGGAAGCACACTTACGCACTGGGAATTGGGGCCAAGATCGGTTGGTTTGACCTTTTCAAGAAGTTTGGGATGATTGGTGGACCACTTATGGAGATGGAATTTACCCTTTCGGAGTAGGGTGATGAGATCAGCTTGCAGGGACTCGGCCTCGGACAGATCGTCGGCACCTGAATAAACGTCGTCCACGTAAGTGTCATTTATTAAAGCATCCGCCGCTTTTGGAGTGTTGGCTCCTTCGTCCAACGCCAGCTGATGTAATGTACGAATGGCCAAGTAGGGCGCACTAGCTGTCCCGAAAGTGACGGTTTTCAATCGGAAATCTTCTAAGGGAAGTTCAGGCTGCCGGCGCCAGACGATTCTCTGAAATTCGGCGCTTTCCGCACTGACTAAAATTTGGCGGTACATTTTTTCGATGTCTGCACAAAACACAAACCGTTTAAGGCGCCAGTTTATGATCAATTTACAGATGTCTTGCTGAAGTCGGGGACCAATTAGGAGTCGGTCGTTTAGAGAAAAGCCGTTCTGAGTTTTGCAGGATGCATCAAACACCACACGACACCTTGTAGTGGCGCTGTCGGCCTTCACTATCGCGTGATGAGGCAAATAACAATGATTTATAGGGGAGTCTTCTATTTGTGGATAGGTAACCTTTTCCGCATGCCCTAGCGTGAAATATTCTTCGACGCATTTAATATATTCCTCGGCTAACTGAGGAGAACGATTGAGCTTTCTTTCCAAAGAATGAAAACGCCGGATTGCGATTTCGCGAGATGGGCCCAGTATACTTTCTTGGCGGGGGAGTGAGACAAATGGCAACTTCACTATGTAGCGACCGCTGGGTTCTCGGCGATGGCTCTCCCGATATAGGCTCTCGCAATGTTTCTCATCGGCTGTTAGAGCAGGGGGTTCGAAGACTTCCTCAATTTCCCAGAATTTGCGGAGGCATTCGTCAATTTCCACTCTGTTATGCAAGCTAACAATAGTTGATGCCCTAGGAGTGTGGCGAGGACGTTTCCCGAACAGAACCCACCCTAAAGCGGTCTCCTGTGCCACTGGTGCATCTACACCTCCTTTCTTTATTGATGGATGAATAATTTCGGAATATACCTCCACCCCTAAAATAAGATCGATGGACCCAGGTTCATAAAAGCGGGGATCTGCAAGTTGGATGCCATGTAGGTGATGCCATCGCCCAGTGATAAGTCTCTCTGGAGGGAGTTGATCGGTGAGCGTACTCAGGACGAGAGCATCTATCTCCATGACAAAATCGTGATTCACGGTAGACTGAATGTTAACCTGGACCCTATATTTCGAGGAAGTGAGAGCGGTCATACCTACACCGTCAATTTGAGTGGAGACTGCTTGTCTTGGCAGACGTAATTGCTGTACCAACTTGGTAGTGATGAAGGACGCTTCGCTACCGGGGTCAATTAGAGCACGAGCGACCATTAACTCGCCCGAGGCAGCGATAACGTTAATCCGCGCTGTGGCTAACAGGGACTTACGGGATTTAGATGTGAAATACGTCCGAACCGGGGATACCGGCTCTTGTGGGGGATCGCTACGAGATGGACTCTCGTTGCTAGGGAGCGGTCGAGTCGAAGGGTCCCGAACGCCTTCGGGGTGTAGCAAAGTATTATGTCTGGCGCCACACTTGAAACATCCTTGGTGGCTAGGGCATTTCTGCACTTGATGCCTTGTGGCCAGACAATTAAAACAGAGTCCTCTTTGTTTCACGAGATTACTCCGTGCGGGTGGAAGCATGGCTTTGAATTTGGGGCATACCTTTATTAGGTGTTTGGCGTTACAACAGGGGCATCCAGGTGAGGAAAATGTGTGAAATGAGTGAGTCTGGGGAGTTTTTTCCAATGCCCTCCCCGGAGGGATGGTTCGGGCTGGTGGATACTGCCGTGGAGGCCGTTGATCACGAGTGGCTTCCAAGGCTCGCACTCGGGAATCCAAAAACTCGAGCAATTTCTTGAGAGGGGGAAATGAGGTAGAGGACCCCTGGTCCTGTTCCCAGAGCTTTCTGGTATCTTGGGGCAATCGAGAGACCATTAAAGTGACGATGATAGGATCCCAAGTTTCTACGTTCACTTTTAAACCATTGAGGGACGCCAAGTATTCATTAGTGGTGTCCATAAGCTGACGAATAGGTGAAGGGCTTTCGGAGAGAAGAGAAGGTTGGGTCGGAAGCGATTGGATGTAACGCGTTATCAGTAAACGGGGATTATTATACCGATCGCATAACATGTGCCACGCGCTATCATAATTTGCTTGGGTGAGGGTTAACTGTCTAATCAAGTTATAGGCTTCGCCCTTTAGACTGCTTTTGAGGTAATGCAGCTTTTGTACTGCCGGGATAGAGGGGTGCTTGTGAACTAACGATTCAAACAGATCATGTTAATGAAAGCCATTCTTGGACTCCCCCGAAAACTGGGGTAGGGAAATCCGGGGCAACTTAAGATCCAGTTGTGAAATGGGAGCAGGAGGGTCAGAGGCTAGTGGAGTCGAAGTACGACTTTCAAGGGCTTCGTCGCTTTTGCTACGGCTACCTTCGCCCAACATATCGAGCAATGTGCCTGTCCATTCGGCTACTTGGTTTTCGTGGTAAGTATATTCGTCTTGGGTTAAATATTCCAAAGTGCGTCGCTCTCGATCTGTAACGATGGATTCTATTTCTTGGTCTTGAATTTGAAAACGATCCCATAGAATATCTAAGGCGGCTATCCTTCCCTGGATGTATCCAGGAGTTAGTCGAGCTTTGGGGGACTTAGTGAAGTTGACCCATAACTTTCGCAGTTGTTCAGCGGTGGCCAACTACTTTGATATGAGTGCCTGGATTGGGGAAGGATCCTGGCTCCCAGCTTCAGGGGGTGTCGATGGCATCTGGAAATCAACTGACACGGAGGGCTAGTAGGGGTTGAAATAGACGCAAGGGTCCTATCAGAGGCGCTGCTGAAGAGTAGGATTACAGGATCGAGAAACAGAGATAATTTTGCTTTTACCAATAAAGAGAGAATTGGTTAGTATGCGAACGATTTCAATAATTGGGAAGGGGGGATTCGACTTATAATGTAACTAAGCTTTAAATTCGATTGAGAAAAATCGAAATTCTCCGGCGTTAGGGATTGTGAACCGACATAAGAAAACCAAATTAAAGCTAAGGAAAGAAGCAAGAACAATAAAAGCAGCAAAGCAGACGAAAACTAAACACAAATAGAATAGAAAATAAATCAAACTTCAACATAAGAAAATCGAATTAACGCCAAGGAAAGAAAAGAAAAAAAAAACAATAAAAGTATTCATTATCAATCCTTATCCAGCAGACGAAATTTAAACAGAAATAAAATAGAAAATAAATTTATGTGTCACTTCAAACACCGATTAATTCATTTATAAATCCATCGAAAATCCATATCCATATAAAATAAAAATGAAATATACCTTAAAGCTCTCTCTATACAACATATTATTTATCATGCAATTGAGAAAATATGCGATAGTAAAATCTATATACGAGTAACTTCCATTTCGAATTCAACATTAAAAGGTTGAATTTATCGACTGTAGATTCAAATTCAAGAGAGACTTAAATCCAAATGAAATCAACAAACAATCTATTTAATTATATTAAATGTAATTATATCTTAACTAAATTCAAATAAAATCAATCACAAAAATTGAATTCCAAAACTGCTAGAAGTTCGCATCAGAAAATAAATAGATGCAATGCCAACCAAATCCAAAAAGTATCCTTTGTTGTGAATTCTTCCAATTTAAATTAACATGAAAGCAAAACTGCTATTCTCAAATATTAACACCATGAAGAAAATCGACGAAAATCCAATTTATCGACTGTATATTCAAATTCAAGAGAGACTTAAATCCCAATGCAATCAACAAAGAATCTATTTCCTTATATTAAATGTAACTATATCTTAACTAAATTCAAATGAAATCAATAGCAAAAAAAAAATTGAATCCCAAAACTTCTACAAGTTCATAGCGGAATATAGACGGATTCCACGCCAAACAAATCCAACAATGTATCCTTTGTATGTATTAAATTCTTCCCATTGAAATTCACATGAAAGAATAACCGATCTTCTCCAATATTAATACAATTAAGAACCTATGTTACAAAGTAATTCATCTCGAATAATAAAACAAAGGATTCAATATATCCGTTATGGTCCAGTCCGACACTGGGAGATAAAAGGGGATACCGCCTAAAACACTTGGTTTCGAATATACATACGTACTTTATGAAACTAATAACGGGTTTAGCGAATTGTCAGCAACTAATAAAATAAAAAAATGCAAGATAATACACAACCGACATCATCCCAACAGCGAACCGTTACTTAATTCTTTTCATTGATTAGGTGGAAACATATGCGAGTTATGTATTGAAAGACACTTGTCTACCTCCCGTGTTATGGAAACTGGGCCGTTTGCATCGGCACGAGTTAATCGAATGATTTACCACTTTGGATGAACTCCAGCGACCGATCCTCAAAATCGTACACCTTTGATTACACTAAACAACACTATAGCGCGAACATGAGTGGGCTAATCTTCCTTGAAATAGGTGGCTCAGCACATTTTGATTGAATATTTAAGGGTTTTAGCAATGCGGCACTTTTTTATTAAATCAAATGAAAATCTTCACTCTCCTTGTTTTTTATGGGGAAAGGGGGTGTGTTTGATAATAAGTATGAGACGTCGTGGATGAGTAACCAGCTTGAATATTATTCCCGCGTTGCCGGCATCTTGTGAAGTCCAGCCGTAGTCATTGTCAGGAATCTTGTTGCGTCTTTCACCGTTGCAAGATTGAGGCCCTTTTACTGTCCGGTTCCTGAGAGGGCGTCTTGTGATGCAAATAGTTCCAGGTGTTACTAAACCGAACTCCAAGGGCAAAATCCGGCTCGAAGGACCAGTTGTTTGCAACGGATCTGATGAGGAATGGGGTTTTATTCCAGGCACGTGAACAAAAACATCACGGATTCTCCAATGAATAATTATATTTTGGTGAAAAGAAAAACGTTATAATGATCAATATATGGATGATCGCTATACTTGCGATCGTACAAACAAACAAACTTTAAATTTAACCCGTGATCTGTCTCCGTGCTACTTTGAACTCGCACTAACTATGATCAAAATTGATCGCGAGCCAGAAGCCTCTTCTTCCTGCTCGAGGTGGAATTTGAAAGAGGGGGCGATCTGGCATGATCGCCCCGTTGTCCCTGCTGCTCGAAGTGCTCGGCGCTAGCGGTTGCTTTATGGTGTACTGTTGTATACTTAAACATAAGTAAAAGAAGAAAACAAAAAAAAATTAATAAACAAAAATAAATAAAAACACAAAATTAGAAATTAAGCACATTTATTGAAGGAAAAATAAAAAACAAAAACGGTTCACTCCAGAGCAGTGACGAAGGAGGACACGCTCGCGCGACCACCCCCTTCTCCCTGCTCGCCCTTCTCAGAAGAACTCGATTTAGTTGTACTCTGAGCCACAGCAGCTCCTTGACTCCACATCCTGTTGCGGTGGCGCCGACGGAGACCCCGCGGGAAGGGGCAGCTCCGCACAAAATGGGCCCTAGACCCACAACGAAGACAAGACCGGCTGCTACGCACAATCCCCATCCGAGTCGACGTCGAAGCCGCCCGAACAGACCCAGTGACGTCGGGATTCGGAGCCAGCAGTAGCATCCGGACGGACGCATCGTCCACTGCCAAATCCCGAACACGCTGGGTAATCTCTGCCATCAGGGCACGAAGACGATCAAAACTATAAAAAAAAAAAACAAAAAAAAAATATATAAATATAATAAATAAAATTGAATTATTAACAACTATAACAAAGAAAAAACAAATATAACAAAAAGAAAGGAGACAAGGAGAGAAAAAGGTATATACTTACTCCATGTCGGTAAATAGTCCAACCAAGAATGAATAACAATTATAAAACTTAAAAACTTCGAAAGCCACTCAAAAACACAAAAAACCAAACAAAAAAAAATTTTTTCTTTATAAGATACAATTGCAACAAAAACCCAGGATAACGAAAAACCGCCCCAGAAAATACACACACGTAATCAAAAATTATCAACCATAGGTGACATAAAACACCAGGTTGAACACAACAATAAACAGAAGTTTTCAAAAAAAGCCCAAAGCAACCCCCTTCACATCACTATACTACCATGCTAAGAGAATCGCCCACTCAAATTACCTCGCGGCGATTCTCTTGCTTCAGGGGGAAGGAATGTTATGTACAAAAAAAAAAAGGCACGGGGCCGGTAAACGACCCGTGCACAAGTTCTAAGTGTAACCTGAAACGCCAAAGGAAATTGGCAACAAAGCGCAATTTGCCTTGCGAAATAAATAAACGGAAGAAAAAAAGCTCGTAAGCAAATTGCGCCAGTTTCAGGCCAATTAAAGAAAAATCTGACGAATGCATTTTTCCGGCCGGCGACCCCAACCTTGGGTCAAGCACCAGCAGGTGACTTTTGCACCAAGGTTGAAGGCCCGGAAGAAAAATGCAAACGGAAGATTTTCGAAAGAAAAGTTTAGGGAAAATGAGGATTGATCGAGTGATCGATCGAGGAGTCTCAATAAAACGTTTCACGGCGGCCGGCGGTTGTTTTCCCTGCGTTAAAAAGAGTCTAGTTTTGTTCTTCACCGGCGGGTGCGATAATTGTCTTCAATTTTTTTTAAAAAGGATAAACCCGTAAGAAGAATATAAATGGAGGAATAATACGGGCCGGCTTAAAATATAATTTTATGTTGTGTTGTGTATCTTTTAAGACTAAAGCCGGAATTTCATTATTGTGTCGTGTTGTGTTGTGTCGCTATCTGATGCAATCAAATATATGTATTTCATTGGAGCTGTTTACATTACTATGGTGTGTTGTGGTGTGTTGTGTTCCCGACTGGGCTTCTCCGATCTGCGTCAGAACGCTGGATAGCTACACAACACACCACAAAGATGTAAATGGGTGTGGGAAGGCTGGCCTCATAATTTATTTGCAAAATTTGGTATGTTATTCTATGTTCTTTGTAATCATGGAATGAATTTCTCGCAAATGCTGGCTCTAAAATATTACTGAAATCTTTCAGCATCAGCTTCCAGCTCTTTATAGAGAGTGTGGAACTCACCCTCAATCTCTCTAATCTTATTTATGGGGTGGACCCAAAATCGCCGATTTTTCTTTTTTTTCGCATTATTGTGGCACTAACAAAAATGTTAGGTCTGCAATATCGCTCTCGCGATCGGATGAAAACATATCACCTAGCTTCATTTGAAAATTTTGCATACTAAATGGGCCACAACACACCATATAGATGTAAACGCGTAGTATCACGATACACAGCGACACAACACAACACGACACAATAATGTAATTCCGGCTTAAGAATCTTGTGTTGTGTATCTTTTAAGACTAAGAATCTTGCGTTGTGTATTTTTTAAGAATAAGAATCTTGGTTTGTGATTCTTTTAAGAATAAGAATTTAGGTGTTATTTAAGAACAAGAATTTGGTGTTGTTCGAGAATTGTGTTATAAATAAAAACAAAAATAAATATAAATAGAATGAAGAGAACATATGTACAAATATATAAAACAATTAAAAAAGAAAAATATAAGTAAGGTCGTGCTATAAACCAATGATAACGAGAAATAACCAAAAAGGTAGGAAAACAACTCCAATTTATTAAAGAGAATTTTAAGTAATAATAAAGTATTAATAAAACAATAAAAAAAGGGTAGTTATATTAGTGTGTTGTTGTAATATAACAATTTTAAGAAATAATAAAATACTAATAAAACAATAAAGAAAAAAGTTATATTAGTGTGTTTGTGAATATTAAATATGTATATAACAATTAAATTATATAACAAAAATATATAACACCCCTTATGGGATGAATTTAGAAAAATCGCTTGTTGGTGAATGTCCACCTCATTATAGTGAGCACTGTCAAAATTTCAGCCCTATAGCTCCAGCGGTTTGGGTAAACCCCATTTCACCCCCTTAGGGGATGAATTTCGAAAAATCGTTTTATAGTAGATGTCCACTCCATTATAGGGATGCACTGACAAAACTTCAACCTTATAGCTCCAGCGGTTTGGGTAAACCCAAATCGTTTTATAGTAGATGTCCACTCCATTATAGGGATGCACTGACAAAACTTCAACCTTATAGCTGTAACAGCATAATGGCGCGATCTAAATAGTGGGCGCCACTTATGCGAGGTGTTACCCCCTTAGCCAAAAGCCCGGAAGAGCATGGCCAAGGAGCCAACACCATACATAAGAAATAAAAAGAAAATCCGGAACTCCTACGCCGGCCACACGGAGTTGTCTAGCTCGCCGGAGGGGTCGTGGGGTGTGTGGCCGGGGCTTACCGAGGCTGGTTCACCACTCACCTGTGACTATATAACTTGAATTCCGCCATCATCCTTTTCCGATCATCGTCTGCGACGCGTCACACCCTGAAAAGGAAGTCATCCGTCCCAACCATTCCCAAGAAAAAATCTAACAACTTGAGTTCATTCTTAATAACTTAAAAATTGTTTTCTTTTATTTCAGAAACATTAACAAAATACTAGAAACACCAATAGGTAATATCAATATTCAATGGGACACGATTAGAACAATGTCATCCTAGCTCAATACATTTACAGTTACAACATAAAAACATTCACAATTTCCCCGGTAGGGATACTTCCGTATGCTAACTGATTTGCAAAACGTCTCGTATTGGTACCAATTTCGCTTCGTTTTACTCACAAGGGGTATCAACAAATATCGTGTCCAATTATAATTACGAATAAGTTATTGGAAAACAACCAGAAAATTATTTTGCAAATAAAAAAAAATTTAAGCCAATATTTTATAATAAAATTAGAACAAATAAAAAGGAAATTTCGTTTAAATTATTACATAACAATTGTACGGGAACAGTGAAAGAACAACAATTTATAAAGTATTTGCTTAATACCGTTAAAATTATTATTTGAGTAATAAAGTTAAAGTTAATAAATGAAGGTAAAAATTTGTGTTATTTTATTTATTTGTATTGTGTAAATCTATATATGTGTGTATAGCTATTTTAGATATCTATTTTTTTCTTTTGAAACCCAAATTTACTACCACCTTTCCGAATATATTGCAAAAGTAATATACAAAGTAAATGCCATACCGAAAAATCAATACTTCTTTGTTCCTTCTTAAGTTGGCACGATACCTTTATCGCCCTTAGTCCAATCAAATTAGGCCGACTTCACCATCTATATCCGTACTTGAAAAGTGTTCACCAGGCGCAACGCTTCATGACCAAATCTGCCACCAGGCAATTCATTAATAGTACACTGCCGTAAAACACCTCGGTGACCACTAGTGAAATGAAGCCGCAATGCATGTGCCTCTTCTTCTTTTCCTACACCAAGCCAATTGACCAAAAATGTGAATCAACACGGCAGCCAATCACTTCCGTGTTAATGTGACGAAATTCTTGTACTCTCTTGAGAAACGCCGATGATCTCAGGTTGACCAACAGACGTAGAATCCAAGGTACACCAGAATAGCACCACCCAAATATTCTCCTTCGAAATTTGCTGCTAGATGAGCAATGACCGCCTTGCTACACATACGATGAAAGCCTTTTTCGTCTGCACGCTGCAAATCGCCAGGAAATGAGAAGCAGGATTCCTTGTCGCTGGTTTCTTGACCCCTTCTGGTTGGTTTTTTGGAAGACTTCTTGGTAGCTTCTTGATTACCATCAGGTTGGGAGCGAACACGGTAGCCGCCACTATTTACTCCGTCATGCAAAAAAGCCAATTGCAAAAAAACCGATTGAAAAAAAACTGAATCTCCTGACTGATTGCAAAAATATTAGCAAATCATTCCAAACAAACTCTACGAGCTGACTCACACTAACTGAACTCCCAAATTTTTCTTTTTTTCCTGACTAACTCAATTATTTTTTTGTTCTCGCCTACCTCTTTTTAAATTTTTCCTTTTCCTCAAAAGTGATTTACAATAAATTTCCCATTGCCTACAAGGTGATTTCCCAACTAAATTTCCCCACCCAAATAACTAATAATTCCGACCGTTACATACCCTCGGGTCCACGAGGCCGACTCGCGAGGCAGTGAGGAGCCGAAAAAAACGGTCGCCGTAGGTCTAATATCTTTGGCGCCAATGTGGGTCTCGACTCACGACCTGAGAATAGGAGTCTCATGTTCTAGTGAGCTAGCCGGGCATACGTGAACTAGTTGGTAATATAAGAACCGAGTGAAAAGCTAACTATAATTTAGGTTCATGCTTGCAACCGTAAGTTGCGATGGCCAGTCTGAAAAATCTCCCGGAGGAATATCTGAAGGTACAAATATCAGGCGGAAGACAATACCACATTGTCCCCCTACTGACATCTATACGTCTCCAAACATTCTCACACAAACCCCGGGTGCTTTCGATCCATCGGCACAACCTCCAGCAATGCCATATTGCCTTCGAATCATCCCGGTGAACCGACAGACACCCAGTTCGCCGAGAGACCTTCTCCAGACTGACCGAAAATAAAAAAATGAAGATGGAACCTTGAGGAAATCAACGACGTATGTCTTTATGCGGTAAAATGAGTATAGGAATACGAAGTGATTGCAGCTACTCCAATTGGTCAGCATCTCGGTTAAAAAACAAAACCTAGAGGGATAAAAAAAATTTTGATGCCCCATTGCTCGTGGGATTGCGGAGTAAAAACACCATAGTAACGGTGAAACACCCCATTTTGAGTTCTTATTCAAAATCTTATTATACCATAAAACTTGTCATTCAATTACCGTAGTTGTTAAAATGTTGATACCTGCTGGTACTCCTACCTTTAATAGCTTATCCACTGAGATTTTTCTGGTATAAAGATCGGTAGGTACCAATATTTCTAGAAGAATCACTAATTCCGATCTGAATATTATTATTGCAGTTCCAGAAAACAATACAAAGAGATTATGCTTCTCTTGTTGCCAAAAACTAACTGCATCAAGTACGACTGGAAGCGCCATGACATTTGATAAAGGACGACTCATGTAGAACATAAAGTGGAATTGTGATATCGTTACTAACATACCATATCGATATAGTAAGGCCGAATTTTTTCTATTACTTTTCTTAAATTTTCCATGCTGCGGCTACAATTCCGGCTAGCACTAGTCTAACTACATATTGACTCCAAAATTTTGAATTCCCAAATTCTGGAAGAAGATAACAGCGGGTGACGATAATATTGATACAAATAAAAGGCCCAATAAAAGTTCGTGGCACTACACCAGGAAATTCATGATGATCATACTGAGTGAAATTGTGCCGTAGATAGAGTATATCATGCATTGCTTGTATATTAAAGCTCTCCTCCACATTTGGGAAGGGTGCATAGAATAGATGAGCCAGAGCTACCAAGAACAGTATGAGCCCCATTACCGAATATCAGTCACGCAAACACTTTCAATAATTTCGTATTACGGATCCGTTAATTATATTTAAATTGCGGGAAATACGAGAAAATCAGGAATCCAGAGGAAACTGACATCAAGATGAAGAAAAGTTTGGCGGCTGCAGCTGCCAGCTCTAGTGGGCTTAGTGTTAAATACGTCATCCATATCTGGATACTGGCCACTTTATTTGTGTCCAATTTTTGCTTCGCAAGTTCCGAGTTGAGATGGAAATAAATTTTCCGGCTTTAAAAATAACCTTACAAACCAATAAAGAAAAAATTTTCTCGACGACCACTGACAATTTAAGCAGAGTTCCGCACAGCTGATTTTGACTGATAAATATTGTAAAAGAACTTGGTTATGTTTAGACCACTAAAATCCTGATGATAAAATCGTTAATACTACAAATTCGTTGCATTTAAATTTGTAAAATTATATTTCCTTATTAAACTTTACCAAATAACCGTCTTAAAAACACATATATGTGTAGATCTGTTATATTTAATTTTTCTCTAAATTAACGTATTAAAAAATGATCGCGCGTGTAAGCGTCTTATAAAAGCAAGTAGTGTGTAGCTATAAAACAATAAAAGTGTGTTAATGTATATATATGTTAGTGTAGATGCGTAATTATATGCTTTAATTCAACTTTAATTTCGGAATGGTTGGGCGCGGGACTACATTCACTTTCCGGGCTCCGGCATGTCGATGTCAGTTGGCGAAGACTATGACTCACAGTCATCCCCAAGTGCCATCCACATCGCCGTCACAGCTTCAGGTCCGCACTCAAAAGAAGGACAGAAAAAAAATCCAAAATCGCATCGCCACGAAAGGAAAGGAAACTTCTTCAAAAATAAAAAAAATTTGGGGGATCCGCTGTTCAACCACAACTGAGCTACCTTTCGGAAAATCAATCAGTTGGGAGGAACAGACGAAAAAAACTCAGGACATAAACAAAAAAATAGAATTTAAAAAAGCTGGATGGACCATCAGGAGGGCAAGGGGCGCAGTGGCAGGCGGTAACACGCCTGTTACCAGAGACGGTTAAGCCCTTGTACCAACTTCACCTTCCACCAGGAAAAATAAAAGAGGATCCTGTTCACGGACCGACGCAGTGGCAGGCGGTATCACGCCTGATACCAGAGTCGCCGACCCTAGAAGCAGGACAGGGATGAACCACTACTACACCTGCACGCATAGCCAAGCGACCACTCGCTTGTTAGCAAGCCGTGCAGGTCAGCATGGTTCGAAGCTACTCCAAAAAGAAGAAGTTACCGCTGAATAGAACGGGTAGGCCTAAAAGCGAAGACAAATAAAAAATTCACATAGAATTTAGACACAGATGCTGAAAAAAAAATCGACAAGACAGACAAGGACTAAGGCTTCGCGGTACTACCTTAGCCCACAGCGAGCGCTGGGTAAAAGTGGTGAACCATAAACAAAAAAAATTAAACGTTGTCCGTGAAGGCACAAGTGGTACTAAACCAAAAAAAAATTTAATCTCAGGGTCCGTGTAGGACAGTCAACGGGCTTTAAAAGCTTCGTTGGGCGCCATTTATGTAACAGCATAATGGCGCGATCTAAATAGTGGGCGCCACTTATGCGAGGTGTTACCCCCTTAGCCAAAAGCCCGGAAGAGCATGGCCAAGGAGCCAACACCATACATAAGAAATAAAAAGAAAATCCGGAACTCCTACGCCGGCCACACGGAGTTGTCTAGCTCGCCGGAGGGGTCGTGGGGTGTGTGGCCGGGGCTTACCGAGGCTGGTTCACCACTCACCTGTGACTATGTAACTTGAATTCCGCCATCATCCTTTTCCGATCATCGTCTGCGACGCGTCACACCCTGAAAAGGAAGTCATCCGTCCCAACCATTCCCAAGAAAAAATCTAACAACTTGAGTTCATTCTTAATAACTTAAAAATTGTTTTCTTTTATTTCAGAAACATTAACAAAATACTAGAAACACCAATAGGTAATATCAATATTCAATGGGACACGATTAGAACAATGTCATCCTAGCTCAATACATTTACAGTTACAACATAAAAACATTCACAATTTCCCCGGTAGGGATACTTCCGTATGCTAACTGATTTGCAAAACGTCTCGTATTGGTACCAATTTCGCTTCGTTTTACTCACAAGGGGTATCAACAAATATCGTGTCCAATTATAATTACGAATAAGTTATTGGAAAACAACCAGAAAATTATTTTGCAAATAAAAAAAAATTTAAGCCAATATTTTATAATAAAATTAGAACAAATAAAAAGGAAATTTCGTTTAAATTATTACATAACAATTGTACGGGAACAGTGAAAGAACAACAATTTATAAAGTATTTGCTTAATACCGTTAAAATTATTATTTGAGTAATAAAGTTAAAGTTAATAAATGAAGGTAAAAATTTGTGTTATTTTATTTATTTGTATTGTGTAAATCTATATATGTGTGTATAGCTATTTTAGATATCTATTTTTTTCTTTTGAAACCCAAATTTACTACCACCTTTCCGAATATATTGCAAAAGTAATATACAAAGTAAATGCCATACCGAAAAATCAATACTTCTTTGTTCCTTCTTAAGTTGGCACGATACCTTTATCGCCCTTAGTCCAATCAAATTAGGCCGACTTCACCATCTATATCCGTACTTGAAAAGTGTTCACCAGGCGCAACGCTTCATGACCAAATCTGCCACCAGGCAATTCATTAATAGTACACTGCCGTAAAACACCTCGGTGACCACTAGTGAAATGAAGCCGCAATGCATGTGCCTCTTCTTCTTTTCCTACACCAAGCCAATTGACCAAAAATGTGAATCAACACGGCAGCCAATCACTTCCGTGTTAATGTGACGAAATTCTTGTACTCTCTTGAGAAACGCCGATGATCTCAGGTTGACCAACAGACGTAGAATCCAAGGTACACCAGAATAGCACCACCCAAATATTCTCCTTCGAAATTTGCTGCTAGATGAGCAATGACCGCCTTGCTACACATACGATGAAAGCCTTTTTCGTCTGCACGCTGCAAATCGCCAGGAAATGAGAAGCAGGATTCCTTGTCGCTGGTTTCTTGACCCCTTCTGGTTGGTTTTTTGGAAGACTTCTTGGTAGCTTCTTGATTACCATCAGGTTGGGAGCGAACACGGTAGCCGCCACTATTTACTCCGTCATGCAAAAAAGCCAATTGCAAAAAAACCGATTGAAAAAAAACTGAATCTCCTGACTGATTGCAAAAATATTAGCAAATCATTCCAAACAAACTCTACGAGCTGACTCACACTAACTGAACTCCCAAATTTTTCTTTTTTTCCTGACTAACTCAATTATTTTTTTGTTCTCGCCTACCTCTTTTTAAATTTTTCCTTTTCCTCAAAAGTGATTTACAATAAATTTCCCATTGCCTACAAGGTGATTTCCCAACTAAATTTCCCCACCCAAATAACTAATAATTCCGACCGTTACATAGCTCCAGCGGTTTGGGTAAACCCCATTTCACCCCCTTAGGGGATGAATTTCGAAAAACGCTAGGGATGCACTGTCAAAATTTCAGCCCTTTAGCTCTAGCGGTTAAGGTTGTGCGTTGTAAGTCAGTTACTTTTTATACAATAGAAAAAAAGTAAAGAAAAAAATCCCCTTACAACTTATTGAACCCCATTTCACCCCCTTCAACCCTTTTTTCTCCATAAGGTCTAAACTATGTCTGTAGCAAATTTCATCAAAATCGGTCCAGTGGTTTAGGCGTGAAAGCGCAACAGACAGACAGACAGAGTTACTTTCGCATTTTGATATTAGTAAGGATTATAAATTATTGCAATGAAATATGCAAGTTAACGCAAAATGTTCCATAAAAGCAAGATTTTAAATAAACGCAAAAGTTGAAAAAAAAAAAAACTTTATTTTGATTTGTAATGGTGGGGAGTTGGCCCACAGGTGACGGACTTTCCCCCCTAAGGCATCAGTGGCTGACGACGCCGACGACCGGCCGCCTATCTTTAGACCGCGAGACAAGACACCCGCGTCGTCAGAAACACCTAGTGCTTACACCTATGGGATCGACGCCGCAGATGAAGACAGACAGTGCCTGTCGCCATGCTCACCGACGATTCCCCATCAATTGACTTTGGGAGACACTTTCCATGGCAGGATCCCAGTGACCAACGAGGAAGGGGGAGAAGAAATAGAAACCTCCCAAAAGATTCTCGGAACCGCTCTGACACCTCGCCACGACTGGTCCAACAACTCTGCCGGTATTCAGGAAGGCGATATGTCGTAGCGACTACTTGATGGGGCGGGCGGATCTTAATTGGGGACATTCACAAATTGCCACTAGGCGAAACCAATCGATCTGGCCAAGCGAACATCGCCACTTCCAGCTAGACCCCTCCGGAAACACACTACAATTGAACCTTGATATCGAACCTGTCGCAAGGTCAGGCGGTATCACGCCTGTTAACCCAGACGAGAACAGTTCCGATATCAAGGTATCCACCCGCTCATGCTACTCAAAAAAAATGAAGGAAAAAGAAAAGTATTGTCCACTGTCTGCGTAGACTCGCACAGTGCCAGGCGATATGACGCCTGTTATAGTCCATTCAAAACGCGGGGGGTGGGGTGTTCCAAAATAACACCGTTAAGAAAATCGAACCCTAAAGGTTTTTGGGGTCGCTGATCACGAAAGTCGAGGTCCCGCGGTCCTAACATTAGGGCGTCACCCCTAAAAATGCAAAAAACACCCCTTTTTAGGGGGTTTTCGCGATTATTTCAGTAATAATGAAAACTAATGCGATGAAATGCATTTTTTTAATATTTATTTGCGAAGGTGGTTGATTTATACTAAATTATGGCGAACTTAATGGTAAGGGGTACTCCTAAAGGGTTGAAAGTACCCCTAAATTGGCGAAAAATGGCTTCAAATTCGATTGTGGGAAATTGTTAGATTTTTGCAAAACATTGATATTTTTGTGGGCAAAAACAGTTTTTGACTGTTTGGTGGAAACCCGGAATAAGAGGTTGCTAATATAAGAATACATAATAACAGACCAAATGCTGCAATAACAAATTTCCGGTATTTTACGTTTCCTAAAAATTAAGATATATCTCAATTCTAGACTATTGCCTTCAATTTTAAAAAAATATTAAATAAAAACGCGTTACAAAGTTGCTGAATAAGAAAACATTTTTCAAAATTATAATAAAACCTCAATTAGAATAAAAAGAAATTATATAAAAAGTCCGTTGAGAAAGGCACAACATGTGGATTTACCAGATAATGTAATATCTTTGTTTTTTTATTTGTAGATTATATTGCAGAATAAAAATATTAAATAATAATATTAAAGATCAACAACGAAAGAATAGAAATAAAAAATTGCAAAAATATTTCTCTTAAAATAAGCGTTTTTTAATTAAAAACCTATTTAATACCATACAAATCTGTTTAAAAAAAGATCTGAGTGACGTCACAGCAAAAGCTTTCTTCTCTTATGAGCTTACCTTGTATTATTGTAGCATGGTTAAAGGCATGTTTAACGTATATCCAAAACCCGATCACTGTCAGTCTAATAGTTTTTACATAATTCATTTTGCAATTAAGTAAATTAAAAAGTTAAATTTGTTACTGCGCCAAAAGAAAATCTCCCATGTTGGTCCTGATTTTGTTACGTATGCTCTAAGACTCTCTTTACAATATCCAATCATTAAAATTCTGGTTTTTAAATTTTTATTTAAGATTTTTGGCAAAAAACTACAACTAAGGCGTTTTTTCCAGAAAAATTGTTAACTCGGCGACGCCAGGAATGCGAGGCGCGTTTCAAATTCGCTCGAAAAAGGACAAAATTATGTCGTCTGTTGCCTGGCTGAAAGGACAAAGTGAGTGAGGGGTGGACAAGGCGAAGAGATAAATTTCGTCCATGTGGAATGAAGCTCCGAAGCCACCCTGCCCTTCGCTTCTTCCTTGCAAATCAACAGAGAACTGTGGAAATGCGCGGGCAGCTTTTGTGGAATGTGTATTCTAAAGCTTCGCAATGGGATTTGTAACAGATCCCCCAAATAAATTTGCTAGTGACAAAATTTTGTATGAAGCGGAACATCAAGGCAAACGGCCCAGCGAAATAGCTATATGTGCATATTCAATTTTTTCGTCACTTGCCAGATTAAAAGAAAATTTCTCTAATTTATTTATTAACTAGAGTGCTGATATAAGAAGGAAACTAAAAATTACTTTAATTATTTTATTCCATTTTTTTTTTGTTTGTATTAAAAAAAAGTTTTCCCAGTTCCGAAGGAAATAACTATATGTGCATAATTTAAAATAATATTAATTCTGTATAAATATTACAAAAGAAAAGTAAGTTCCATATTTTAATAATTTGTGTGACCTCCATTGTTTATAATAACGTCATTCAAGCGACGTGGCATTGAATTTATTAATGTCTGCAATACGGATAGGTCGATTTTATCCCATTCTTCTTGGATAGCTTTTTTAAATCTTTTAAACTATTAAACTGTCGCCCATTTCTGTAGACTTGCTGAGATAGTCTGCTCCACAGATTTTCCATTGGATTTAAATCTGGACTAATAGCCGGGCACTGCAATAACTGAATTTTCCTTGACTGAAAAAACGCTTTCGTGTACTTTGCAGAATGTATAGCTGCATTGTCTTGCTGAAAAATCCAGGTTTCACCATAGATATCATCCCCAAAATTTATAAGCACACTGTCGAGTAAGTCCACATACAGTTTTGCGTCCATTCTATGGGAAATAAAGCAAATAGAGGTCTTTCCCTTATACCCGAACCCAGCCCATACCATTAGCGATCCTCCTTGAAAATTGCGAGAGTAGCGGTTTTGACGTGGCTCCCTTAAATCTCGAAAATACTTTTTTTTTGGCCACCATCAGGGCCGTCCATATTAAATTTTTTTTCATCACTGAAGATGACAAATTGCCACTCTTCATCGAAAAATTTGTATTTTTCTGCAAAATTAATTCGCCCTGTTTTATGACGAGGCAAAAGTTTAGGCTTGGCCAACCGACTTTGGTATGTAAGGTTACTATCTTCATGCAAAATTTGCTGTACTCTCCTCTTTGAAATTTTTAATGATAGTTCCCGTTTAATTTGAGCGGCACTCATATTTTTTCTTGCAGCGAGACGTCGAATTTCCCTTTTACCTCTCGCGTCAATTTTTGGTTTAGATCCTGTCCTCTTGATAGTAGCATAAAATCCGGGATTTTTCAAAAAATTTGAAATCGTATTTCCATGTTTGGTTAATTTAGCTGCTATTTCGGAAATTGCAACACCCGATTCTTTATAGGCAAGAATACGAGTTTGCTCAATTTCAGACAATGTTGTCCCTCGGGGCATTTTTTTCTAAAACATGTTATTAAAGTCAAATTTTTTAAAGAAAAACGTTTTTCTTACCATTCAATAGTTTTTATTGCTTTATTAAATTTAGTTTTGAAAAAAAAAAAAAAAAAAAAAAAAAAACAATAGCTTCACACTCTTAGGGGGATGATACACGGGTCAACATGTTCTGAAACACGAGCTTTTTCTGCGCAGTTCGTAGGCAAAGGGACGGGTCAGGGTGAACGAACGAAAAAAACGATTTCTATTTTTCCTCCAGTTGCTTGAAAAATGTTTATGTATGCGTAACTGTCAAGCGATTCTGGGTGAAAATAATTTGGAATGCACACCCATACATATGAAATCGCAATGTTATTACACAGAGTGTTGCGTGTAGCGTGTTGACTCCTGTATCACCTCCGCGCAACAAACTGACAGTGTGTTGCAGAGACACGTTGACTCGTGTACGTATCAAACTGCGTTCCAAACGACTCTGCACATATAATTCTTTCCTTCGACTGACCCCAATTCGGAAAAGCAATTCAATGTAACGGTACTTTCAACGACCCCAAAAACGCCTTTAAACTAAAATTGTATTCCGAATAAATGCGCAAATATTTTGACATATTTAAAAACCAAGTAACTTTGGAAAGCGTTAAGAAAAGTGCATAAGCTACTTATGCACATATAGCTGAGCGAATTTTTAATTAAGCTAAATTCAGATCCTGAATCTATAAGGAACGTGGTATAAGATTTTCTAGAAGGGGAGAAAGGAACGCAGATTGAAGGTCCTTGTTTGGTAATACACAGTGAAATTTTGATTATAATGCGGGAATTGGTGCAACTGCTTCCTAATTTCCGTGTATGTCGGCTGCTACTTGGATGCGAGAAGGATGGCCGACCAATTCCTCCCGAGTTTCCCCGTTTTCCGACTCGATGTTATCCTGGCAGGGATTTCTACCATGGTATCATTGGAGTAGTGTACCCTGGGCCGTCTTTGTACGTATTGTACCCTTTGTCCCTGTTCTTCTGCTTGTCTCCATCCGTTAGCAGCGTTATTTTGTCGGACACTCGGGTTTCGTGACAAATGAAAGTTTTGTCTAGGCGGAGGTTGTCTATCGTTACCATTAAACCTTGGCTGCCCATTCTACGATAACCTTGACCGACAGCTGGCGTAAGAGTGGTTTGGTTTTTGGCAGTAGGATCATATCATCTGGTTTTGGGGTCGAGGAGTAAAGTGCAACCTATTTAATGTAGTGTAGCAGTTGCCTTGTGTGTGTCCCTTTTTTTACAGAAGGAACAGATAGGCAGTGATTTCGAAGCGTTTGCATTGTTTTTGTTTGGGTAGGAGTACGAGGGCATACGCAGACTCTGATCGACTGCATATGTGATAGAGTCGCGAAGTGTAGTTTCGCCTTTGGCTTTTACTAATATTTTTAGATTATTACTCAACAAAAGTCTTCAAAAGTTCGAACCGTGAAATCATTGTTTTCTTGTATTAAATACGTTCGTGCACCTGCATCTGGTACAGTGGAGTAAGTGATGAAGTTTAGTGAAGTTAACATTTGAGAAAGACGTCGCTACAGTTTCTCTAGGGCCTTGTACAACTTTGCGTAATTCATTTTGAATCAAGGAACGTGATTTTGCTTCCTTGAAGTTTGCTTTTAAATCCCCTTTTAATTGGTCCCATGTATTATATGTTTGGTATTCAATTAGCTCGAACGCAGGTCCTTCCAGACGGGTTTTTATAACGTTTAGAAACAATTTTGCGTCTGTAAAGATGTCGAAGAGGAATTTGGGGAGATCGGCAGGGTTTCCATTGAAAGAGAGTACTAAGCTTTGTATATCGGATAGCTTTTTAATAATAATAATCATAATATATATTTATTGGTTTAGCACAAAGATCAAACATCTTAACTGTGCATAAAAGCAAAGGAAATAACAAATATTTGATTAATTGATAACTGAGAAAAAAAAATGAGAGGAGAAGACAAGAAAGAAAGAAGAAGAAAGAGAAAGAGTGACAGGAAAGAAAGAAAGAATTAACTATAGTGGTCTTTTAAAAGCTTGCTGAAAGTTCGGCTAGATGTCGCACTCCGAATACCACAGGGCAAAGCATTCCATTGGTCAGTCATCAGCGGAATAGGGGGAATAACATGTAGCATAACATGCACGTGCCGTAACTATTTCGGACTGATGGAAGTGCGATCATAACCTCCTAGCGGTGGCCACTGGTAACTATTCTATGAGAGAGGATAGGCTAATATGATCGGGCTAGTCCCTTCCAAGTAAGGTTGGCGTGAGGCTAATAACCTCACCCGTAAAAAACAATTATTACGGAACGAGCAACATGCCTCGGATACTGGAATAAACGACGACGACCACGGCAACGAAAAAGGCAAAACGATTTACGAATTTTTTCATGGAACGTTCGAACTCTGTACAGAACTCGAGCTTCAAAACATCTAGCCGATACCCTGTCAAAGTATAAAGCTGACATTACCGCCATTCAGGAGATGAGGTGGACAGGGAATGGTGTTTTGCAAAAACCTGAGTATGACGTATATTACAGCTGTCATACAAAACACCATGTTCTAGGAGTAGGTTTTATGGTTAGCAAAAGAATGAAGCCTACCATTATCGGCTTTAAAGCAATAAACGAAAGGCTATGCTCCCTTCGTGTGCGAGGTAAATTTAAGAACATCAGCCTCATAAACGTTCACGCACCTACAGAAGAGTCCCCGGATGATGATAAAGAAGAATTCTTCGAATTAGTTGAACGGGAACTTAATGCCTGCCCCAGGTATGATGTAAAAATCATACTGGGAGATCTGAACGCCAAAGTAGGCCGGGAGCCCATATACAGGCAATATGTCGGCAACCACAGCTTGCATGAAAACACTAATGACAATGGACAGCGAGTTGTAGAGATGGCAGCAAGTAAGAACTTGGTCGTTGCAAGTACTAGATTTGCGCGTAAAGATATCCATAAAGCCACCTGGGTATCTTCTGATGGAGCCACTCGCAACCAAATAGATCATGTGTTGATAGACCGCCGCCACCTTTCGGGTCTGATGACGGTACGAACGTACCGAGGTGCCAACTTCGACTCGGATCACTATCTTGTTGGTATGGTGCTCCGAGAGCGCATTACAACGCTGAAAAGCTTTGTATCCCCTGATTAGGCTCGAATCAACACAGCTTCACTACGCAATGAAATGGCCAGAAACAGCTACGGTCATGCATTAGAACTCGCCCTAAGTCCTGGGGATGAGATGCCAGGCGTCGAAGAGAACTGGACCCGCCTTAAAAATACTGTCATTAGTACTGCTGATTCCATCTTAGGCAGAAGTCGTAAAGATCGGAACGACTGGATCGATAATGAATGCAAGCTGGCAACTGAACGTAAGAATGCTGCATACCGAGCCATGCAGCAGTCTCAGAGAACACGGGCACGCGAAGAGAACTATAAAGAGCTCAGAAAAGAAGAAAAGAGAATTCACAGACGGAAAAAGGAAGCCTGGGAAAAAAATCTCGTCTGTGAGCTAGAACAGTACAGAGAACGACGGCCGCACCAGGCGCGGGAGTTCTACCAAAGAGTCCGCAGTATGACGCAATTCACACCACGTTGCACATACTGCAAGGACAAAGAAGGGAATCTGATCACCGATCCTAAAGGCATCTTGGAGCGATGGGAAGAGCACTTTCATGAATTGCTAAATGGCGAGCTAACTGAGGATTCGGAGGCTCCACCAATATCTGATGACAATGCTATGCTGCCGCCACCAAGCATAGAAGAAGTTAGCAGAGCCATCAGCCGGCTCAAAAACAACAAGGCCTCGGGTGCAGACGGCATCGCGGCGGAGCTGGTTAAATATGGAGGGCCTACATTACACCAAGCGATTCATGAATTAATTGTGCAAGTAAGGGAGCAGGAAGTGATGCAGAAGACTGGAGAAAAGGCATCCTCTGTCCGGTACACAAAAAAGGAGATATCACAGCGTGCACTAATTATCGCGGTATAACGTTGTTGAGTACCGTGTATAAGATATTCTCCGCTATCCTACCAAACAGGATGGCCCCATACGCCAGAAACATCATAGGCCATTACCAGTGTGGCTTCAGCCCAGGCAAATCAACGACTGATCAGATTTTCACCTTGAGGCAGGCTATGGAAAAATGTCTAGAGTTTCAAAACTCAATTCAACACCTCTTCATAGACTTTAAAGCCGCCTATGATAGCATAGCCAGGGTAGAACTCTACAAAGCCATGAGAGAATTCGGCATCCCCAACAAACTGACAAGACTATGTAGGTTGACCACGATCAATGTGTCAAGCCAAGTAAAGGTATCCGGAACACTGTCCAGACCAATCAACATCTATAATGGACTCCGACAAGAGGACGGTCTGGCCTGCCTC